>PVIH01012998.1:15041-60803 GCA_004025045.1 Sigmodon hispidus | reverse complement strand
CTGTAATATTTGAACATATAGAACATATTGGAAAGATCTTCAGGTACTCTCTCATTTACATTACATTTTTTAATTCCATTATTTCTATCTTATAAAAGAATAATTTTTACATAGTCATATTTTTATAATGTTTTCATTTTATTTTCTAATAATAACAATAAAGTCAAAAACATACATTATATTCTATATAATTTTATATGAATTCATTATCTTTCTTTTTTTAAGTGTGAGAGATTTTTTAATCTTTATAATTTCATAGAGAAAATTTTCATGAATTTGAAATTTCTGTCTTTATTTAATGCCTTCCTTGAATGTGGAGGAATAAAGGGCTTTATTTAAACTTCATGCTGGGCTATGAGTTTCACAGAAAATTAAATTAAGGAAGACTATCCAGCTGTGGCAATCTTCTACTACTGCTACTTTTCAATGAGCACAACATCTGGATGGCCACACCACTGTTTTTGCTTGTTTGTTTTCGTATTTTTCAACCAACCCCAGCACCTCAACAGTTCTGGCCCAATATATACAAAAAATATTAACAGAAAGTTGAAAATAGCTAAAAATGCTTTGACTGGGCAGAGATGAAAAAAGGATCTGAAGTTGTAAAACACTCAAGTCTTACTTCATCACAAATTATATGATTCCAAACTTTACCTCATTAAGGCTCTTTCTCATTTGAACAAAAGGGTTAATGCCTGGTTAATGTGGGATGTCTTTCTGTATGCTGTGAGTGTCACTGGTTAATAAAGAGAATGTTTTGGCCTATGGCAAGGCATGTTAGAAGCAGGAAAAACATCCAAGCATAGATACAGGGAAAGGAAGATGGAGTCACAGAGATGCATTCCAGCCACCAAAGGATCAATATATAAAGAAATTCAGGTAAGCCACAAGCCACATGGCAGGACAGATTAATAAAAATGGGTTGAGTTTCTGGACTGACTCCTTGGATCCCACTCCCCCTAGAGGAACACCTGACTTAAGGGAGTAGGGGAGAAAACTGGATCTGCCAGGAGTGAAGATTGAACTAAGCAATATTGGGTCAGTGGGACCAAGGGACTGTCTGCTGCCTGCCCAGGGAGAGGATGAGGAGTTGTGGAGAAGAAAGAATGACCTGATGTGGTGGGAGTGGGAAGCGACCTTGAATAAGGATATACATGGATAGAAAGTGTGACTTCTTTGTTCATAATAATAATAATAAAACAAGAAAAAAAGAAAATATAACTTAATAAAAAGAAAGTATTTTATCTGAATCCATTGTTTTTTTTTAAACTAGATTTTTAAAATTATGTGTCTGCCTCTATGTGTGTATGTATGCACACGTGGGAATGACGGTGTCCCTGGAGACCAGAAGATGGCACCAGGTCTTCATGGTTTACAGGTGCATGTAAGCTGTCTGATGTGATCACTGGGAACTGAACCTGAATTTTCTGTGAAAACAGCACATGTTATTAACCTCTGAACCATCTCTAGTCACACTGATGACATTCTTGGGAAGTCCTATAATAGCCACCAGGAGGAATCTATTGTACAAAAATACTGTATTTTACCTCTGTGGTGTGAGAGAGAATTGATTAAAAAGGGCTACTAAGGAGTTTCCTGGAATGATAGAGTCTTAGATTATAATGTACACATATGTCAAAGCAGTCAATATTCATATACGGTTTATGCAGTGTATATATATGTGTGTGTGTGTGTGTATGAGTGTTGCATCTAATGAGCAATACTCATTAAACAGTATTAAGCAAGAGAGAGAGAGAGAGAGAGAGAGAGAGAGAGAGAGAGAGAGATCTAGGAGCAAGGACAGGACAAAATATTTTCACTTGGCAAGAGGATTCCAAGGGGGACCAGGGGCTTGGGATTCTTTCTTAGGTCACTCTAAGTTCTCATTCTAAATCCAGGGTCTTTTACAGCCTTGGGTGTCATTTCAATTAATGTTGTAATTCTGCAGCCCATATAATTAAAATTGATGTCAAGTTTTACTAATATAATTACTGTTATTTTATCTATATTGGTTCTGTGACTACTAGAAATAAAATATTTTGAAGCTCCCATAGAAGCTGTCTGGGAAAAAAAAAACTGCTAAAACCAACGAAAAGTAATAGAATAATGTAAATTAAAATAAAGCTTTTTTATTGAAAAAAAAGAAATGGGTTGAGTTAAGATGAGAGAGCTAGCTGTCAATAAGCCCTAGCCCTAGGTTGAATAGCATATAGTTAATATAAGCAACTGAGTCATCTTGGGGGGCCTGAACAGCTGTTGGTGAATGCAGATTGCAGAAACCTATACAACACCTGACCTATTTTATTTTACAGAAAATAGAAAGGTAGTATATGTGAAAATCCTTTGTTATTACCAAGAAAGTACAGACTGGATGTACATATAGGAAACATGTGTGTGTGTATGTATATATATATATATATATGTATATATATATATATATATATGAGGTTTAAAAGTGTAAAATTGGCCATGTTCATCACTGCCTGTAGAACAACTTTACCACGGTTAATCCAAAACTTACTTTCAGTTCTCAATTTATTCTTGAAGATTTCTGAGTATCTTCCATACATATGTTGACTGTCTTGAAATTAGTCTAGCTGTGCATCAACACATGAATAAGTAACAAAAATAGAGTACATACAATATTTTATTTATCCATAATGAAATTATCAAATTTATAGGAAAGTTGATGGATCTGGAATTATTATACTGAACAAAATAACCCAGACTCAGAATAGCAAACATTGCATGTTCTCTGTCATGTGTGAATCCTAACCTTTAATGGTTTACACACACAGGCAGGTACATGTATTGCACATATATGTATTATGTGGGTGTGAGTGTGGATATAGGTATTGAAGATAGAAAGGGAACATAAGGGAAAAGAGGCTGAGTATGGAAGGGGCTAACAGAACACATTAGACATGAAGGAGGCTATTGAGAAAGGTACATAGGAGAAAGGGACCAGTAGAGGAGAGGATCAGCAGAAACATCATGTTTGAAAATGCCATAATGAAACCTACTCTCTTGTGAGGCAGTTACAAATATATAATTAAAAGAAAGTGTTTGTCTCTCCTACTGCATTTGACTCAAATGGAAAAGTTGTGTTTATTTTTATTCACTGTGCTAAGTAAGCATCATACCCACCCTCATCCCTTCAAAAAAGTTTGGCAACCAACAAATACTGAACTGAACAAACCTGGTCTTGATTTATAGATAAATACAGAGAACTTGAGGAATAATATCACGTTGATTCTTTCATCAGTTGTCATAAGGATTAAACCAAGATCATCTGGTGTTTTACAAGGTTTTTGACACTGTCTGGGCCAGAGGTCTGGACCTGCCTGTGGCCTCTTTCCACCACCCCTCCAAAATGACTTAAATGCTCACATTAATTTCATCCTGTTTGGTCTATGTCTCAGGCACATGACTAGTTAGATCTTTCATCTTAATTCAACCCATTTCCATTAATCTACCTGGCCCCATGCCCATGGCCTGGCTCACCTGGGTCCTTTACATGTTTCTTCTTTGGCTTTTGGATGGAGTCTCTTTGACTCCATCTACTTCTATGGCACCTGACACAGGCCTAAACAGTTCCTATATTTACAGCATACAGACAAACATTCCCACCACAATCTGGCTGTGGGTAACAGTGAAAGTATACGATAAAGATGAATTAACTTTTGTGATCCTCTTGGTTTTATATAAATAAAAAAGCTAATTTTTTTTCATCCAAGCAGTGTGGAAGGATGTGGGAAATGGCGATGCAAAAATTCCCGTCAAGAACCTCATTCTCTAAGGGATATGAAGCCAATCTGTGTCCTGAAGTTCAGACCATCACGAACATGAGAGAAAAACAAATCAGGATGGCACGATGTACAGTGGTTAAGATCTTCCTTCTGGTCTTGAATATTCTGTGGAAGAATTCCTCCTCGTTCTAGAAGAATCCTGGTAGCTTTCCAAATGTCAACATAGGGATTTAGGGGGTCAAAAAGTCTCACACATGAAGGATGAAGATTGTGAAATGAAGTTGCTGATTCTCTGGGAAGAGTAAAACAGCAAGGTCCCACTGAAGGTCCCAGAAGAACAATAATGTCTTCCAAATTACAGCCATATTCTGCCACCACAGCATTCACAGTAGCCATAGCTACACCCAGCAAAGTACCTTTCTAGCCAGAGTGAGCAACCCCACATGCTTGCTTCACAGGATCTGCAAAGACTATAGGTATGCAGTCAGCCCCGAGGGCTGTGATGGTGACTCCTCTCTGGTTTGTGATTATTCCATCATAAGATTCAGGCTCTTTCTTCCCCATAACCCATACGTCATTGGTGTGATCAGTCTTTATTTGGTAAAATGTCTCTGCATTAAATCCTGCAGCCTTCGCCAACCTATGGAGATTTTCTTGAACAACTACTTTGGGATCTCTTCCTTTGGAACTAATGAAAAGATTGTGTGAGCTAAGAGTTGGTATGTAAAATATGCCACCTGTTCTTGTAGTAAATCCGTGTATGAAGGTATCTGGGATCAAAGGAGATGTGATAATAGTTAAGTTCCCATTCAGAGCTGGCAGGCTTCTCAAGTATGTTTCAATTTCATGCTGGATTTCTTCTAGTTGAAGAGTTATGAGTATGTTGATTTCATCAGATGGTTTCAAGAGGCTCTCTCTCCAAGCTACCTGCAAATCTTCAAACTCAAAATCATAAACGTCAGTGAAGAGTTCATCAATAAAAGCCTTCATTAACATTTTCCTATGCTCAGGTACAATCACCTTATTGTGGCTCAGATTTTTTTTCATCAATTTTTTTTGTTTAATTGTATACAAAGAAGCAACTACATGGGGACTGCTAACAGTCTCAAATTCTCTCATGAGAAATGAAAATCCATTTCCTGCTTCCAAGTGACAAAGATCACGTTCACCATCCCTTTCTTTGGTGACATTACTGCAATGTAGTATGCAAAGGAACTTGGCCTTGGTGGCATGGTGGTAGTGAATCTCATTCAATGTCTTCAGTAAAGTCAGATGTGAGTTCAATTCTAAACTGAAGAGATCAATCACTACTACTTCTGCCATCCTTCAATCATGCAGTTTTCTTCAAAGAAGACTTTGTGCCAATCCAGCAACTACCCTTTTCCGAGCTCTCCTCAGCGGCCTCGAGCTGAATTCATTATTTTTCTTTGTGATAGTATTGAAACCATTTCCCATTTTAGCCCTTTAAATAATCTAGATATTTATTCCTGCTCAGTGTGATACAAAAAGCTATTTTCATTTTCTTAAATCAATCATTTGAAACTGGGAATGTTTATTTTTAGGAGACATGTGACTGTGTCTAGAAATATTTTTCTCTGTAGGAATATAGATCATTAATGGTATCTAGTGGGTAGAGATCTGGGATGCCAATAAATATTCTATATTACAAAGAACTTCCCATAACAATTAATTATGTAGCTAAAATGCCAATAGTGCTGAGACTGAGAAACTCTGTCCTAAAATAAGTGGATATTATTGTCAGAAATGAATGGTTTTTAGGCAAAGCAACTCAGTTACATGCATTAGTGGTTAACAGATATCATGCTACATTTATTAAAGGAGGAAAAAGATTAGGCACTTTAACTTTTTAAGGTCCAATGTGAATTGTGAATACCTCATATTAACAAAAAAGTGGAACCACACATTTCCTTATACAGAGGAAGAACATATATTGAACATGAATACATACACACATATAGAATCATGCAGATTTTGTAGCATTGTCAATCCTATGAGAGATCAAAGACACCTCCCTTTACTTATGGAGAATTATTCTTCACATTTCATATTACTACCTCTGATTCTCTGCTGTGTTATCTTATCAGCACAAATTCAAACAAATAAATGACTGAGGATCTTGAGTTAGAATTTCATTAACATAGTGACAGTATACCTAACTATGCAGGAAGGAATTTTCACATATGCAGAATATAGAGACTTTTTATAGGTTTGTTTTTTGTCTATGTTTTCAATAACCTAGCAAGATACTTGCAGAAAAAAGCATTCTGCTGAAGGATGTTTAGTTTCCTATCATAATAAGATTACCCTATCACAGTTTTGCTCTAGAGATTACCAGCTAGTAACCCTAATAAGTAATAGAGCAGAACATTATAGTGATAGCTATGTACATTGCCATACTAATGAAAATATCATCACTTATTTATAGAAGAAAAGGGAAGAAGGTTACAATATTTAACTTGTTATTTCAGATATTACTCCCTCCTGCCCACTCCTAGCTCTAAGTAATCTTGGGAGAGCCTAGAGTACACATGAGATAGAAAGTTAATTGACAGTGAGAAACTGTGATCCAGCCTTTATGTTGTTATTATTTATGATACCATGGAACTTTGTAGTGATGAATCTGTTTAGGAGTTACCATAGCTTCTGAAAGTAGCCACTTACCAAAAGGCTTTAATAAAAATAAATATTCTATTTCTTTGTCAATTAGTACTTGAGTGAAGGCCTTATTTTTGGTTATCAGTAATATCCACTTTTGGGTAAATGGACATGTGCTTATACCACCCCATGAAAGGTTAATACAACATATACTTGATATGTAAAGGAGCTACCATAATTAGAACATGAAAATACTTTTAGTACATCATATAAAGGTAAAAATAGAAAAAAAATATATGCTTACAATAAAATCAGGAGCTCAAAAGGTGACCAGCATTGAAATCCAAAGTCAGTTTTGCTGTGCTGTAAGTCACCTTGAAATTGCAAAGGAAAAGTTTTTTTCACAGAATATTTGTGGCAGACTTATATCAATTTTTGTAAATAACAAAGAGAAAACAAGACTTAGTTCTGAGTCTCAGAGATTCCTGAATATGAAGGCATCATTGGCACATATTACCAAGTGTATGACAGAAACATGGGAAAATATGTTTGCAGCTTTTCACAAAGTCAGAATTTACTAAAAAGAAATTCACAAAATATTGTGGTTTCAATTGGTGTAGCTTTTCAAGTATTCCTACTTTCCTTGGTAATGCTGGCTGAAGTAAACATGGATTCTACAAAGTGTTAAAGGTGCAAAAAGTTACTTGTCTTTTATTTGGGTGATTGTCTTGTATGTCCCAGAATTTGGACGTTAGAGGAAGGTGGAACTCTGAGAGTTAAAGACTAGCTTTGTTTAAGATAGTGTGTTCCAGGACAGCCAAGTAAACAGAGAGAATCCTTATAATGAAAAAAGTTTAAAAGCTTAATTTTCTGTTAATAAAAAAAAGATTTTCCTTATACAGTATATTTTGATTATAGTTTCACAAATCCTATTCTTCCTAGTTCCTCCCATCCTCAGAAAGCAAACATGTATTTAAAGAATAGTAATAAAATAAAGATAAAAGAAAAAATACCAAATAGAATAAGATAAAACCACACAAGAAAGAAAAAGAGCCAAATAAAAGCACTAGAAACAAATAAAAATGCACAGACACACATTCTCATATACGGGAATCTCATAAAATCACAAATCCAAAATCCATAATGTACTTGCAAAAGACCTATAAGGTTAAAAAAAATGCCCTGACAACATTATGCAACACTAACTTAACACAAAACACCTAACCACCAAAGATGCCCTTGAGCTCATTTTGTGTTGAACATCTACTATTCATTAAGAATAGTAGACTGGTTTATTTCTCTTCACTAGAGCCCCATCTAGTGAAGACCCTAGCAGGACCCATGCATACTACCAGTCTTTGTGAGTTCATATGTGTCAGGTCTGTTGTGTTTAAAAAGACTTGATTCCTTGGTGTCTGTCTCCTCTGGCTCTTACATTCTTTCCACCTCCTTCCTCAGTTTTTAGAGCCCTGAGGGAAGAAATTTGATTGTCATAACCAATTTATAACTTAGTGTTTCAAGTTCTCTTACTCTCTTAATACTGTCTCTGTATTTCTTTCCATTTACTGGAGGAGGCATCTATGATGATGGATAAGCAAGATATTGATCTATGTTTATAGCAGAATATCATTAGCAATCATTTTATTACAACTTTTCTTTAACAAACAGTGATATTTGCATATTGACTAAGTCTCTTACCTATCTAGTATCAGATTCTTGGCCACCCAAACAGCATTGGGTATAGTTTTGATCTTTTGGAGTGTAGCTTAAATCAAATATTGGTTAGTTGTTTCCAAAAGCTCTGTCATACTGTTGTATCAGTTTCACGCAATTTCAATTCAGAGAGATCACGTAGATGAAAGGGTTTGTAAATGACTTGATGTTTACATTTTTTGGTAGCCTGCAGAGCACGTTCTAGAATTGTGAACATTAACCTGTAGGGGTGAAGGCTCTAGATAGGCACAGGCTGGAATTCTGTGTTTAATGAAATGTGTATAATAAGCAATATGACCCTATTGTCAGTTTGTGGAGAGCCACCAATAATTTTAGCAATAGCCTGGGTTGTTTGTGGTTCCCATGGAGCACTTTAGGCCAAGAATAAAAGTTGATATAACCTACTCTTGCTACTTGAAGCTTCAGTTTATGATGATATATGTCAATTGGGACTCTGTCCCCCATCTTCAAAAAGGCGTGAGAAGCCGAAGTTGAGTAACCGATAGAGATATAATACAATATAACTTATTGGTCTTGTACTGCTAAGAAAACAAATGCAAAACTGAGTTGAAAGAAGAAAGAATTTGTCAAAGCAGTTGGACATAGATTTGAGAATGAAAATTCATAGTTGAGGCCAACTGCAATGACATACTTAAGAAACATGTACTTATGAAGAAATGGTAGATAAATGGAAAGCAAGACAGATAAATAGCAGTTCAGTAAGCCACATCAACACTAGGATTTAATTGAGCTGGAACTTCAAGGACAGTGTGGAGATGGTTCATTGCCCATACCAGCTGATTATATAAAATACATCAGTTGTAGCAGTTGCTATTAGAGGCGTATGTGTTCCCATATTTATGGAGTCTAGGTGAATGTCTTATACCTTTTCCTTGGTTTTATATGTATGATGAATATTTTGGCCTATTTTTCTACATAATTTAACATTCCTGTTGTGATGAGGTCTCAGATCCCTCCCACTGAACTTATTGATAAGGCAGCATTATTTCTAATGCTAGAAATGAATCATCTATCAGTTTTGGAATCTTGAGTGGTATGAAGCATAAAGTGCCATTCACTTGTCTATGTAGGTTCACAATTAACCTCATCAGCATTGTAGAGTTATTTAAAAAATGGAATCTCCTAGAGAAAAATATACCCTAAAAACCACCATTTTGTATATATTATAGTGTAACTTATGGCATGGTATAGGCTGATTTTAACAAATATCAAATTATTTAAACATGACTACATTTGATATTATATTAGACAGGATTTTCATTTTTACTTTTCCTTTGCTGTAAATATGTGGTGCTTTTGCTACTTAAGAGTGATTGCTTTATGATCCTCTGAACTCTGAATTTATGACCCTTTTAAGGACTACTCTATTACACTATACTCTTTTATATTTAATTTTTATAACATCCCGTTCCATTATTTTTAATCTTTTCTTATAACTTTGTAAATTAATCAATTTTATTTTCATTTATACATGTTTACATCTTCATTATAGGTTAGAAAAAAATGTTAGAAAGCCAGTTTGTTTTAAACTTTCCTTGAACTCACATAATTTTCCATATGCAGATATACTGCTCTATTCAACTACCTCCGTTTTAACTATCAATCACACTTTATGGATTGAATTTTTTTAATAATATGTTGATTTATTATACTATACTTCATCATAAAATGAATCAAGCTGGATAGAAATTTTTGATAGTGCTAGATCATTGTCTCCTGTAAAATGTTGATTAACAAGTTTTCTTTCTTGATTCTCTCTTGAATGTATTTCTACTTAAGCCCTTAGTGAATGTTTTTGACTCCTGAATCTAACATGCAACCTCATATCTCTTTCCTGAACATTATATGTTCAAATGCTGATATGTCATTTTATTTTTGATCTCAAAAATTCTTTTGAAACTCAAAACGTGCAAAGTTAAATTTGTTTTGTGTCTTCATCTAATGTATTATTCTAATATCTAATACTTATATCATTGTGATATGATGAAAATTTTGTCTCTCAAGTATCCTTGGAAAAAATCTACAGTAAGATTCCATAAACTAAACTTTTTATCAGGTCCTGATCCACTATCCCTCTTTATAACTCTATTCTAATTACAAAGATGTCCTAATTATCTTTTAAAAAGCACCAGGTAACCTTCTCCCTACATTGTTTATACTAACAGGTGTTATTAGTATTATAAAATAATGTCTGACACATAATACATTTCAATAATATTTGTAACATACATACATGTATAAAATTAAATTTTGAGAAAAAAATCTGGAGCATATGTAATGTCTTTAAAAACAGGAAACAAATTTATAGATTTAAGGAAGGAAATGGAATGAGAAAGGTTATAGGATATTATAGTACATAGTATTTATAAGTATATATATAATATAGTATGTGTATCTCTAATGATAATTACATACATATACATACACCCATGCACACTTAATTATATATACACACATATAAAACATATACACTGGTGATATATTTAGGAAGTGGTCACCTCTGTCAATGCAATGGAGGGTATTTCCCACTTTCTTTTCTATCAAGTTCAGTGTAGCTAGGTTTATGTTGAGGTCTGTGATCCACTTGGATTTGAATTTTGTGCATGATGATAGGCTAGGAGCTATTTGCATTTTCTACACAATACCGTCCAATAATACCAGCAACATATTTTACTCAACAAATATTTTTGACATTTCTGTCAAAACTCAGGTGTTCATAGGTATGTGGGTTAATGTTATGGTTTTCAATTTGATTTCATTGATCTACATGTCTGTTTTTATGACAGTACCAGGCTATTTTCATTACTGTAGCTCTGTTGTTTAACTTGAAGTTGGGTATGGTGATACCTCCTGAAGTTCTTTTGTTGAGAAAAATTTATTTGGCAATACTGGCTTCCCTGTTATTCCAGCTGAAATTGAGTATTGTTCTTTGAAGGTCTGTAAAATATTATGTTGGAATTTTGATGCTAATTGCATTGAATCTATAGATTGCTTTTGGTAAGATTGTCATTTTTACTATGTTGATCCTGCCTATCTAGGAGCCTGAGAGATCTTTCCATTTTCTGATATCCTCTTCAATTTCTTTCTTCAATGATTTAAAGTTTTTGTCAAACAGATCTATTACTTCTTTGGTTACAGTTACACCAAGTTATTTAATGTTATTTGCAGCTGTTATAAAGGATGATCTTTCTCTTATTTCTTTTTCAGCCTGTTTATCTTTTGTATATAAGAGGGTTACTGATTTCTTTTTAATTTATCTTGTATGCTGCTACATTGGTGAAGGAGTTTATCAGTTGTAGAATTTCCTTTGTAGAATTTTGTGGGTCACTTATGTATACAATTATATCATCTGCAAATAGGGATAGTTTCTCTTTAAATTTCCAATTTATATCTCCTTACTCTCCTTTCATTCTCTTATTTCTTTGGCTAAAACTTCAAGAACTATATTGAATAGACAAGGAGAGAGAGGACAGCCTTGTCTAGTTCCTGAGTTTACTAGGATTGCTTTGAGTTTCTCTCCATTTGGTTTGATGTTTGCCATCGGCTTCTTGTATATCGCCTCTATTATATTTAGATATTTTTCCTGTATTCCTGTTCTCTCCAGAGCTTTTATTACAAAGGTGTTTTGGACTTTGTCAATGGCTTTTTCAGCATCTAAGTAGATGATCATTGTTTTTTTCCTTCAATTTGTTTATATGATAGAAGACAATCACAGTTTTCTTCTTTGAATCATCCTTGCGTTTCTGGAATGAATCCTACTTGATCATGGTGGATGAATTTCTTATATGTTGTTGTAATCAGTTTGCAAAAATTTTGTTGAGTATTTTTCCATCAATCTTTATGATGGAGATTAGTCTGTGGTTCTCTTTCTTTATGATGGAGATTGGTCTGTGGTTCTCTTTCTTAGTCGCATCTTTGATTGGTTTAGATATCTATGTAATTGTGGTCTCATAAAAGGAGTTTGGCAGTGTTCCATCAGTTTCTTCTGTATGAAACAGTTTGCTGAGTATTAGTTTTAGTTCTTGTTTGAATGTCTGGTTGTATTGTTCAGTGAAACCACCTGGTCTTGGCCTTTTTTGTTTTGGAGACTTTTAATAACAGCTTCAGTTTCCTTTGTGGTTATAGGTCTGTTTAGGTCTTTAAACTGACCTTGATTTAATATTGATAATTGGTGCTTGTCTAGAAAGATTTTCATTTCTTTTACATTTTCCATTTCTGTAGAGTATAGATATTCAATATGAGCTAATAATTCTCTGGATTTCCTGGGTATCCATTATTATATCTCCCTTTTCTTTTCTGATTCTGTTAATTTGGATTCTCTCTCTTTGTCTCTCTGTCTCTCTCTTTCTGTCTCTCTCTCTCTCTGTCTCCCTCTCTCTGTCTCTCTGTCTCTCTGTCTCTCTGTCTCTCTGTCTCTCTCTCTCTCTCTCTCTCTCTCTCTCTCTCTCTCTCTCTCTCTCTTGTTAGTTTGGATAAGATTTTGTCTATCTTGCTGACTTTCCCAAAGAACCAACTGTTTCATTTATTGATTCTTTGTATTTTTCTCTTTGTTTTTATTATCCTGATTTCAGCCCTAAGTTTGATTATTTCTTGCCAACTATCCCTTGTAGGTAAGTTTGTTTCTAATTATTCTAAAGCCTTCAGCTGAATTGTTAGGTCTTGTGTGTTAGATTCCTCTTAGGTTTTCATATAGGCCTCTAGTGGTATTAATTTTATTAACAGTCCTTTCATTGTGTCCCACAAGTTTGAGTATTGTGTGAATTCATTTTTATTGGATTTTATAAAGTTTTAGATTTCTTTCTTACCTTCTTCCTTTACCCAGAGGTGGTTCAATGTTGAAATGTTTAGTTTCCATGAATTTGTAGGCTTTCTGTGATATTTATTGTTGTTGAATTCTAACTTTAGTCCATGGTGGTCTGATAGGATAAATGTATTATTCACTTTTTTTAATCTATTGATATTGGCTTTATTACTGAGTATGTGGTAAATTTCAGAAAAAAGATGCATGGAGTGCTGAGAAAAAAATATATTGTTTTGTGTTTGGGTGGAATGTTCTGCATATACTATTAAGTCTATTTGAGTTATAACACCATTGGATCCCTTATTTCTCTAATGAGATTTTATTTTGCCAACCTATCTATTGGTGAGAGTGGGAAACTAATTCTCCCATTATTAATGTATGGGGTTTGATATATTTAAGCTTTAGTAATATTTCTTTTATGTCTGTCATTATCTTTTTGTTGGGGGAATAAATGTTCTGGATTGAAACCTAATCTTGGTAGATTATTCCTGAGATAAAGATGTAATGTCCATCCTGGTCTTTTTTGATAGATTATAGTATGAAGTCTCTTTTGTTAGATATTAGGATGGCTACATCATCTTTATTCTTAGTTCAATTTGATTGGAAAGTGATTTCCCAGCTCTTTACTCTGAGCCAGTGTTTGTCTTCAAAGTTGATGTGCATCTTTTGTATGCAGTAGATGGGTGAATTTTGGTTTTGTATTCATAGTCTTGGCCTGAGCTTTTTTAGAGGTGAGCTAAATCCACTAATATTAAAAAAATGTTAATGGATAGTGATTGTTATTCTGTTATTTTGGTGGTAGTGTGCTCTCTTTCTTTAGGTTTTTCTTTTGTGGGATTATCTGTCACTTGTGACTCTTGGGATTTCCTTAGGTTGGAGTTTTCCCTTTAGTGCTTTTTTTTCATGCCAGATTTGTGGATAGGTATTTTTTTCAATCTGGTTTTTGTCATGAAATATCTCGTTTAGCTCATTTATGGAGAGATTTTGTCCCTTGGTGTAATAGTCTGGTTGGAAACCATGGTCTTTTAGTGTCTGCATAATATCTGTCCAGCATCTATGGCTTTCATAGTTTCCATTAAGTAATCTGATGTTCTTCTGATGGGTCTGCTTATATAGGTAACTCTGTCTTTTTTTGTAACTCATTGTATTCTTTCTTTATACTGTAGGTTTAGTGGCTTGATTATTATGTGACAAGCAAACTGTTTTTGAGGAAAAAAAAGTCTATTTGGTGTTCTATAAACTTCTTGCATCTTTATAGGCATTTTCTTTTTTAGCTTGGGGATGTCTTCTATAATTTTATTGAATATATTTTCTGTGCCTTTGAACTGCTATTCTTATCTTCTTTAATTCAAGTTATTCTTAGGCTTAGTCTTTTTATGGAATTTTATATTTAATGGATGTTTGTGTGTTTTAGTGATTTCTTTGACTAATATATCTATTTACACTATTAAATCTTTCATTCAGAGACATTCTGTTAGTTATGCTTGCATCTGTAGTTCTGGTTCTTTTTTTTTAGGTTTTCTATTTTCAGCATTGTCCCAGTTTGTGTCATCTTTATTGCTTCTATTTCAGTTTTTAAACCTTGCAATGTTTCCTTCACCTGTTTGATTGATTTTCTTTGGTTTATATTTTTCATAGATTTGTTATTTTCTTCCAGTTTTTGTTTGTATTTTTTTCAACATTGAGTATAGCTTATTATCATTGTCAGTTCTCATGGACTATGCTACCCCAAGGCCTTTATATTTTCTTTATTCCCTAGGCCATAGTCTGCATGCTGAGGGCTCTGCTTTTTACATTGATTTTTTTGAAAGGCTTGTTTACAAAAATATTCTTTACATGGGAGGAGGTTTTGTCTAAAGTAGCTCTGATGATTCCTTATTAAATTTTCAGGCATCATTTACCTTCTTTACTGGGTCACTTCCACAGTTTCAAAGTATCATTATAAAGGCTGTTCAAGGACTTTGTGTCTCTCCTAAACATAACTGCACTCCACACACAATCTTGAGAGAATGTCACATTCTAAGAGGCTTCTGGGAGGCATCCTTCTCAGATAATGTCACTCGCAACCTTGCAAGTAAGGAAGATGCAACACCAGATCCTTCTCTCTGCAGTTTATTTGGGTCCTTTTAACAATCTAGTTTCTTCTGACGAACGACCCCGGGGGGAAGTCTGCTGTTAGCTAAATACCCTCAGGGCTTCCAATTCAAGATAGCCATGTGGGCATCACCAATAGGCTCAGATACGTGCAAGCAAGCCAGATCCTTGGCCTTAGCCAAATATGGAGTTGTTTACCATGGAGAGCCCTCAAGGCCAGCACCATCTTAAGGTGTGGCTGTATGCAGTTCTCTACAGTTCCCCTTTTTTTAATATAAAAGCAGCAGGCAAGAGTAGAAGCCTGATCTCTATAGTGCAAAGGAACTTGTACTAATGTTCCTCCAGGTGTCCTCTACCCAGACAACATTAGACCTGTTCGATACCGCTTTTTCACAGAGGAGGGAATGTGGGTATCAACCCGCATGCAATCAGGCATGCTCTTCCTGGGTTCCAAAGCTCAGCTCGTGCAACCTCAGCAGATCCCAAGTGCAGTGTGCAAGCCTTGCATCCTGTGCTAGAAAAATTAACTTTTCAAGGTAGCCAGCCAAACATGAGGGGACTGTCCCATCTCCAAGGAAGCAAAGGCTTGTAGAATCATGGCTGCATTATGGTGTTGAGTGAACCTAATATGGCAAATGCACCACAAGCACACTAGGAATATCAGCACCATCAGGCAAGCCAGAGCTCCCACCCCTGCCCACTCTTTAAGGTGGCCCATAGTGGTGGAAATCCAGGAGGACAGTCCTTCTGCCAGCCCGACATCTATCTGAGTTGAATTCACTGTGATAATAGCCACTCTCAGCTGCTCCATCAGGTAATTGATTTCTCCTGTCCAATTACCTAAAAGATAACTAGACAATCATTTAGACAAGTTAGCAGCATGGGTAAAATTCTCATACTGTACGCTGGTAATACACAGCCCTTGGAACTTATATTCACAGTCAAGATGGGCCAGCTGTCACAATACATCAACTTGCTCCTGAGCTAAATCAATCCTTTGATTGACAGTCATTAATCCTCCTTTCTCCTTTCAACTGGGCAGCAGAACTCTGCTGTAAATCTAGGGCCCGTACCATGCTAGCTGAAAGATCATTCAAGACTTGTGCAGTTTGCACCATGCGGCTCATGGCAACAGCGGCGGTGGTGGCGCTAGCAGCCACCAAGGAAAATCTCTCTTAGGTCTAAAGAGTGATATGGCATTTGGAGCCATTACAGGAACCGGTATCCATCTGGGCAAGTGTGCCACAACAGCAAATCTAAACTCACTAGCATTCCAGCATTGAGAATAAAAACAACTGTCACTAGAACAAGTGCTGAATGCAAGCCGACTTACAATAAACATAAAAGGAGGAAAAACACACACAGGTGCAGGTTCATACTTAACAAGAGTATAATTCTTAGCTAGTAAGCAACTACCTCCTATAGCTCGAGGATAACCAGTGAAATTGCATGTAAAATTTTCCAATCCAAAAAATCCTTTTAATCATAAGTAAAGCTTCAGCTTGTAAGCAACTACCATTAATCCTGCACAAAAGCCAATTATGAAAAGGATTCACTTTCATCCTCATCTGGTTATGACTCTTATTAACCCTCAGCCCAGGGGGAAAAGATAAAATCTTTACTGTCATCCACTCAGACTGCATTATTTGATTGACATTCTGTCCAAGGCCAGATCCTGCCCCTATTGTTGCCCAAACAAAAGGTGTCCCTCTTTGGTTGGGAAAGGGGTAATTCGGTCACCCCCACTCCAGGAATAAGGCCACAAATCCAAGTGGCATTGGCTGTAACTGAACGACTCCCTGTCTTAGCATAAAACTGACCAAACCATCCAGTCTGAAACATGGACAGAGGAATACAGGGAGAAAATCGAATGGTACTATTTCAATCAGCATCAAAACATAAAGTTCCTTCCAAAGCAAAAGTTCTATTTTCTCCCAGAGGGACTACTTCTGCGTCTAAAGGATAATAGGGAATATCAAGAGACTTATTGGTAGTAAAAAGGCATGGAAAGAGCTGAGCATCATGCCAAACTGGCATTGGTTCCCCATCTTGATTCCATCATTACTATGTGGCTCAGCAAGAGTGTCATCAGGGTCAGCAGCAACATCTGTTTGCTGTTCCTTGCCATCTTTCTTTTCACTTGGAGCTCTTCTGGTCAGGCATTCTGGAACCCACACTGGGTCTTGCTGATCCTGGGGAAAAATACAAACAGACCCTTGTGCCCATGTCAGCATGGGATTAGGCCCTTGCCAGAGGCCTGTCAGGGTGTCCTTCCATTTTACCATGCCTTTACAGGTACCCTGAGGTGCGGCATGTCTATCTACTATGGAGTGCCCGTGGGCATCCAAATTTAAAAAATTAAGAGTAAATAAAGCTAAGGAAAGTCTCTCTTTTAGGGTATAACCATGGCCTATTCCCCCTGTTTGTTTTAGTAAACATGTTTTCAAAGAGCAATGGGCGCGTTCCACGATGCCTTGTCCTTGAGGATTGTAAGGCAATCCATGATTAAGTTGTGCTTCCATTTGTTGACAAAATGAAGAGAATTTTTGACCTGTGTAAGCTGGGCCATTGTCAGTCTTTAAATAAAGGGGTTTACCCCACGAAGCCCATGCTTCAAGGCAATGTGCAATAACATTATGTCCCTTTTCACCAGACATAGCAGTAGCATACCCGAACAGGTATCCACTGACACATAAACATACTTAAGCATGCCAAATTCTGATATATGAGTCACATGCATCTGCCAGATATTCATGGGTAAAAGACCACGTTGATTTACTCCCAAGCTAGATGGGTTCAGAAAAGTGACACACTGTTGACAATCTAAAATAATTTGTCTGGCATCAACTCTGGATAAGGAGAACTTCTGCTGCAGAGTCTTAGAATTAACATGAAAAGACTGATGAAATTGTCTTGCTTGGTCAAAGGCAGAGACAGGAAATAACCATGGTTGTCTAGTATTACCCTCACTTAGAGGTCCAGGCTATCAGGTATGAGCTCGAATATGTTGGGGAAAAACTGTACATTTCTTGCTAGAATCAATTTCTGCAACTGTTGGAATAAGGCACTGATAGTACCAGTAGGCTTAATAGGTCCAACTACTTCTAAAAACTTGAGCGCATTAACCACATAAACGGAATCAGAAATCAAATTAAAGGCAAAATGGCAGGTTTTAAACACTTCAACCACAATCTGCAATTCCACCGTTTTAGGTGAGTTAGGTGAAAAGTGAAACTGTACAGGCTGTTAGTTGTGGACCATATAAGCTCCACATCCTGTTTTAGAACCATCTGTAAAAATATTCATTGCTCCAGCTATGGGCTGAGACATAGTGGCTTTTGGAAAGACCACCAGGTGTTCCTTAAAGAATGACATTAACGGGTGTTGGGGATAATGATTGTCAATGTGTTCAAGAAAACTGCATCATAAAATGGCCCACTCATCAATGGTGGAACACAAGATAGATATTTGAAAAGCAGTAAAGGGAACAATAATAGCTACTGGAACTATGCCAAAAATCTGAATGGATTGTTGGATGCCAAGTAAAGCCAAAGTTACGACTGCAGTTGGATAATGCTCAATGGATTTTGCAGGTGAAATCTTAGGATGGATCCATAACAATAGACCTTTCTGCCATTACAGTCCTGTAGGCTGTCACATGGTAGAAAGAATGTACATGGTAATGTCCTGATCTTCCTCAACTCTCTTTAAACTCGCTTGCTGCAATCTCTCCTCCACTAGTCTAAGAGCACCTCTAGCGGCATCATCCAACTGTCGAGGTGAATCCAAGGAAGAATTGCCTTGCAAAATAGCATACAATGGCTTGAGTTCATAGTTAGCTAATTATAAGTATCCTCTTATCCAATTAATATCTCCTAACAACTTTTGAAAATCATTCAAGGTCTTTAACTCATCTTTTCTAATTTCTAGCTTCTGGGGAATCACTCTGTTGTAAACAATCGTGGCCCCTAGGTAATCAAGAATGTTACCAAGCTGTACCTTCTCAGGAGCAATAAACAACCCTCTATCCTTAAGGGAACTCACAAGGGTAGTATAGGCCTCATCTAGCATTTATCTAGTTCTGGCTGCTAATAACACATCATCCATATAATGTACACAACAAAATTGTGGAAACTTCTGCCTAACTGGCTGCAATGCTTGACCTACAAAAAGCTGATGCATGGTGGGACTATTAGCCATGTCTTGCGGCAATACTATCCACTCAAATCTCTGATCAGGCTCCTCATGATTACATGAGGGAAGTGTGAAAGCAAATCTTTCTGTATCTTTTTTATATGAAGGGATGGAAAAGAAGCAATCTTTAATGTCTACTGCTATGATATGCCATTGTGAAGGCAAGGCCATCAACAATGGAAGTCCTCGTTGTACCGGGCCCATAGGTTGCATCTGATTATTTATAGCTCTTAAATTATGCAGTAATCTCCATTTTCCTGATTTTTTCTTGATTACAAAAATAGGTGTATTCCAAGGTGACACAGAACTTTTAATGTGTCCTAGCTGTAACTGTTCTCAGACTAATGCCCTAGCTGCCTGCAACTTTTCAAGGGTGAGGGACTACTAGGGGATCCACACAGGCTCTAATGTCTTCCAAGTCATGGGAATTCTTTCCCCAGTGGCCCCTAGGAAAAACCCAAACCCTGCCTTGGTACTCTGAGTTGAGGCTCAATAGGATCCCTTCTGACTTGCAGGTGTTTTCCTAGGCCAAAATTTGGATGAAATCCCATATTCTTCATCATATGTTGTGATGCTGGTGAATACTCATTAGAAAGCTGGAAACCCATGTCCTAAAGTAAGTCTCTGCCACACAAGGAGACAGGAAAATCTAAGACATATGGCTGGATATGTCCAAAAGGGTCTTCATGACTCCTCCAAGGGAGTAGCCTAGTGTTGACAGTTGGGGCATCTGTATATCCCAAGCCCCTTAGTGTTTGAGTGGAAGCTTCTGTCAGCCACCCTGAGGGGCAATCTTTCTTTGCTATAATACTCTTGTCAGCACCCATATCCAGCAGCCCCAGAATTCTCTTACCATCTACTGTCAACTCCAACATGGAACATTGGTCTAATTCTAAGGATGAAAAGGTTAAATCTGTCCCAGTGGAACCAAATCCTCCTTCTCCTCTCTCTCTCTCTGAACAGCTGGGTACTGGCCATGAAGGCTAGGCAGGATCACAAGTTGCTCTATCCTATCTCCTGGAGATATAGCAGTAATCCTTTTTGGAGATTCTACCATTATCTTCACTGTTCCTGTATATTCTGGATCTATAATTCCTGGAAGAACTCTTAGACCTCTGAGGGCTGATGATGACCATCCTATCAGCAGGCCAGCTGTACTGGGATTAAGTGGTCCTGAAAAATTGGACTCCACCACCTGAACTCCCATTTGAGGAGTTAATACAAGTCTGGTGGTGGCACAGAGGTCCAGGCCCGCGGAGCCTGCAGTAGCTCTCCATGATCCTTTGGGTGGCGAAGGGTCGGCCTGCCACCTTTCCAGGGTTGGCTCCTCCTTCTGATCCTCTACTGCCCCATATATTTGTGGGCCCTGGGGTCAGGGGCCCTGAAGCCCATTTTTTGAACATGTTCCCATCTGATTGTTGAGGAGTTGCCCTTCTACATCCCACACAGAACGGCATTCACTTGCCCAATTCCTCCCTTTCTGGCACTTGGTACACACCCCAGGCTGCATAGGGCGTGGTTCTTCTCTTTTTGTTCTGCTTCCTTGATTAGGACAATCTCACCTCAGATATCCAATTTTACCACAGTTGAAACAAGCACCAAGGGCTTCTACTCTGTTCTGCCTCCTATTAGTGAGTTACATCAATGCTGCGGCCAGTCCTGCATTAGTCAATGGCCCTCTAAGCTCTCTACACACCTTCATCCAAGCTTCGAGCCCTTTATTTTTATATGGTGCAATGGCTGTATGACATTCCTTGGTACACTATTTGTATACCAGTTGTTTTAGTAGAGGCATGGCCTGATCAGGGTTGCCAAAGATGCAGCTGGAAGATTGAACCAACCTGGCTACAAAATCAGAAAAAGGCTCAGTGGGACCTTGTAGAATTTAAGTAAGGTTTCCACTCACTTCCCCTCTATTTGGGAGTGATTTCCAGGCTTTTATGCCTATTCTATTAATCTGTTCATACACTTGTGGAGGGTAGCCTGTTTGCTGATTGGCAAAGCAGCCTAGGCCAAGCAACATATCTCTGTCCCATGCCAGGTTCCCAGTGGCTTGATTAGCTGCCACCTCTTCATTAGCATACTCAATTAGAAAGGCTCTCCAATCTAGATATTGCCCTGGGTTCAGGCAAGCCTGTGCAAAATTCTGCCAATCAGCAGGAGTCATGCAGTGCCTATTCAAGGCTTCCACTTGAGCTACGATACAGGAGGCAGCAATCCCATATGTCTGGACTGACTCTGCTAGAGACTTGATCACTTTAAAATCTAGTGGTTCCTCATAGCGATTACCCTGTGCATCCTGAAACACTGGGCAGGCAAGCTGCAGCTCTGATCTCACTTCTTTCCAGACCTCAGGATCAAAGGAATGATTACACTTGGCCCCTCCTCCATCTTTATAGGGTGGTGGACCAAGAAGTGTAGGTCTGTGGCTAACATCGAGCAAAGGCTCTTTCATTCCCTCCTTCTTCTTCCAGACTGATCTAACTAGCTCCTCCTCCTCTTCTGAGCTCTGTTCTCTCAGATCTGAGATATTGAGGGCCTCCAAGTCAGGATAAAGTCCTCCCTTTCTCCTCACTTGCTCGTCCCTCAAGCTCTTTGTTTCTTCAGAACACATCTCCTTCAACTGGTCCAATGCTGCTTGTCCTTCCTCCAGGGCTGCAATGCATCTCTGATCTTCTAGACACCCCCTAATCAACTTCCAGATGGGTCTTACCCCTGTCTTAAGTGTTCCTTGCTCATAGGAAAAATCTAGATCCCTTCCTTGTTTCTCCCATGAAGTAACTGTAAGGATGCCAGACATTGCAAACCACGGTGCAACTGAATCACATTCCTGTAAAAAATCTTTCTAAAATACTTGCCTTAATTTTAAGATCCTTAGAATGTAGTAGCTCTTGTAGAGCCAAAAAAAAAAAAAATTGGATGTGAGGTTGAAGACCGACCCCATCCTTATATAACCTTTACTCCTTATTTTAAAAATCCTTTCTGAGCATTTACCAAACAGCTTCAGCTTTGCTATTGCTGTTACTTTCACTTTAAGCTCAAGTTTGCTACTGTTGCTACTGTCAATTTAAGCTGAAATTTGCAACTGCTGTTACTTTCACTTTGAGCTGAAACTGCTGTTACTTGTACCTTGAGCTCAAGGTTGCCATGCATCCACAGCTACAAGAGGTTACACCCACTCGTTGATGATCTCCCTCTTCTCTGTCTTACCTTATCTATAGGTCGGTGCTACCCAGCTTTGATCACGGATCCCAAACTACCTGGGACATGACCCCCCCCCTACTGCAGAGAGTTCTGAATTCTGTCGTTCGTTGGTGTGAGTTTCATTCTTGTTTCCCGGGTTTTGGCACCACTTGTCACATGCAACCTCGCCAGCAAGGAAGACGCAACACTGGATCCTTCTCTCTGCAGTTCATTCGGGTCGTTTTAACAATCTAGTTTCTTCTGACGAACGACCCTGGGGGGAAGCCTGCTCTTAGCTAAATACCCTCAGGGCTTCCAATCCAAGATAGCCATGTGGATATCACCAATAGGCTCAGATATGCAGAAGCAACCCAGATCCTTGGCCTTAGCCAAATATGGAGTTTTTTTTTTACCATGGAGAGCACTCAAGTCCAGTGCCATCTTAAAGTGTGGCTGTATGCAGCTCTCTACAAGATAACTTTTTTTCTTTATTTTTAACTATAAATAAAGTCATATTTTTTATCCATGTATGTCCTTGTTCAAACTCCCTTCTCCCTCCTGCCCCATTTTTCTATTTCTTTAAAGAAATATTTTATAGCCTCTTGTAAGATTTTTATTATCTTCATAAAATTGTTTTTAAGGTTGTTTCCTTTTCCTTTTTCTATATTACCATGCTCATATCTTGTGTTGTACAACCACCAGATTCTGGTGGTGCCATGTGTTCCTCGTGTTTGTATATGAATTCTTTCACTGACATCTGCCCTTTTCTTTCTTGATTCACTACAATATTTGTCTGAATCTCAAGGAGCTGATTTTGGTGCAATCTGTTCTGAGTCTATCTGTTTTAAAGGAAGCCTCTTTTGTTCCAATCTGGGTTCTTGATCTACTTGGAGGTAGTGTATTCTGTGTCATAGCGACTCCTCATAATACAGTAGATGCTAACACTCTGTGGGTCTCAGGTAGTTTTGCTTTTGATTTAGTAGGTGCAGAAAAACTAAGCATCTCAGGTAGCTGTTCTTGATCTAATAGGAACTCAGTATATCTCTAAGTCTCAGTCTTTTGATCTTTCATTCTCTTAGTTTGTTTTATATAGGGGATCTTTAGTTTCTGGTTCCTGCTGAAGTATGTGGGTGATGGCCTGTGTTGGGAAATGGGGCAGAATTTTGGAGGGGTGAATATTCAGGGAAGAGGATTTTATTGGGGCTTTGGCCTGCAGGGCTTTTCCCTGTTGGCCTATATTTACAGCATAGCTGTGTTGGGGTGGTTGTATGAGGGCTGTGTCCCAGGACCAGGGTCCTAAAGGCTGGATTTCTGCCTTGCCTTGGTAGGGTGATCCTTACCATTTGATATGTGGGCAGGGCATCTGTGGCTATTCCAGTTGATGCTGAGTTTCCTGGTTGACAGCCAAAAGTTTTATTTTCAACATAGTGAAATTACATATAACAAAACAGCTATCCATTAATAATTACTAATTACAATTTCCAGTTTATACTCAGCAAAATTAAAGAAAATATTTTATTATGTGCTTTATCTTTATGAGTCCTAAAATTTATTTCTAGTTTGCCTTTCATTATAACTAAGGAAATCTATAATTATAACTCCATTGAAGATCACATAAGGATATATTATTACATAAATAAACAGGAAGAACATCACAAGCAAACTCTAAAATGTAGAAATGACTGACACATCTGGCTATTTCAATAGTCAACCAAAGTTTCTCTGTAATGTTGGAGCATCTATCTTCAGCCTACAGCCCTAGAGTCTCTGGGATACACTTAGAGAATTCAGAATTTATAGGACTGCCCTGCCCAGTTTATCAAATTTTGTCAGTCACTTTTTATTTGTCCTATAGAATGTCTGGCAATTTTCTCTGTGATGCAAGAACCAGAAGGACAATCTCAGCTTGTTCTGGCATAATTCTAGAGGTCATTTTTTTTTATAGACACTGCACATCCAGTTCATACAATATACTGTCAAACAGTCAATGTAAGAATATACTCTCGTCCAGTGGCCAATATTTGCCATAAAAAAGTATATCCCACATGGAGTTCATCCATCATCTGCTTGAAAGTAGTTTGTTGATGACCAGAGCAAACATGTATTACTGTGCCGAAAAGTCTGTTTTTAAAATATTTTAAATGCCATACTCTATAGATCTTTAAAGTGCTTGAAGATTACCTATCTAATTGTAACACATTTTTATATAACTAAACACTTATGACATGACTATAAGTTAATTATTATAGGTGACTATTAATCTGAATTTTTAATTATATATTGCAATTTTAAATAAGTTGCGTATACATATTACCCTAAGCAAGAGTAGAAATATACATACAGTATAACAAAAAGACCTTAAGTTAGTATTAAAAAACTAAAATGAATTTAGTTTTTTGAGATAATTAGTTGTTTTTTGCATCAAAGTAGATTCAATAATCTATTGTTTTCATCATTTCAATACTATATCCCCTTCTTTCCCTAAAAAGACATAGACTATTACCATTAGCCATTTATAATGAGAAGAAAAATAAATAAACCATTTTTTGGGTAATTTGGACATAGATTTCCATCCTATTTCTTGCTGATTTTGGTTACTGAAAATCTTATGGGGATCCTAAAAAAAATTAGAATCATGGATAAATCTTGGCTATAATAGTCTGTGAGGCTGAATAATCTCAGATTTGCCTTCAGGGGATCTTGGTTAATCCAACACTATTAGCCTGGAAGCAATCCCCAGGTTCTCATCTTCTGTGGAAACAAAAGCATAACCTCTTTTCCAATGCAACATATTCTTGGACACAAATTTTAAAGTATCTACATATTTTGTTTTTTTTTTTTAATTTTATTTGTAAAATAAAGTCTTTTTTATCCATGTATCACCATGTTTCCCCCTCCTTTCCCCAACCCAACCCCTAATGGTCAGCCTTCAGCTTCCCTCCTCCCCATGTCCAAACCTCTCCCCACAAAAAGCAAGAAGTCTCAAAGTGGGTCACGTCAGTGTGGCACATCTACTCCAGGCAGGTCCAATTTTCTTATCCCAATATCAAGATTGGGTTAGGTGTTCCTCTGCAGGAAATGGTCTCCAAGTTGGCATCCCAAGCACTGGAATAGAGTCTGATTTCACCTCTAGAGGCTTCACATGCCAATCCACAGCTGCCTAAGTTTGGAAAGCATAGCTCCTTTCTTTTCCTGATGTTTCCCCAGTGGTTGTTTTTGATTCAGTAAACTCCCCAGAGCTCCAACCAGCCATCACTGTGAGAATTTTCCTCATAATCCCTATCCCCTTACTCATATAGACTTTCTTCCCCCTCTCTCAAATGGACCAGGAACTCAGTCCAGAGCTCAGCCATGTATATGTGTTGGTTTAACTTAGAAACCTTTACAATCAAATGTCTTTCTGAAGCTAGCTTATTAACAATTTAAAAATGTGAAAAAATTAAACATAATCCAGACTCTTTATGTATATTCTATCCCTACATGCTTCACTGTATTTTTATCACTTTTTTTTTTTCTTTTTTAAGAATTTTCTCTACCTTTTTCTTTAAGGTCCCATCTTATGCATTGTTTTTCACATACATTGTAATACATTTAGAAGTGTTCTGCATTTGAATTTCTTTTATTGTGAATTTCTAATATTTTTTCAACTAGGAGAGTATTTAATATACTAAATTGTATAGCTAGGGCAGAAGCTCTGCTGACTCTGTCACACAAAACTTTTCAATATGGTGGATGTACAATGAATCAGGGTTACCTTTCCAATCCTAGGAAGCAGTATTAAATGTCCTAGAGCTATATTTATAAGCCCACAAATATCCTTCCAAACCAAAAAGCAGTGGCTTCAAGAAGACTTGTATTGCCTCAGCCCATGACAGAAACTTCAAAAATTGGCCATGCATCTTAGCTTAGGGCTTCCTGTATCCCCATACATTTCATAGGCAGCTGTCAGAGGTCCCTGTGTTGCTGCTGTATGACACTGTAAGATAAGAAATCACAGTGTGGCTTCATTTTTGTTTGTTCAAAAACTTTTCAAAGCATTTTCATTGCCTGATGATCAGTGTTATTTCAAGTGAAAGGTTTCTGACCTGGCCTACCCCCTAGATCCAGACCTATAATCCTGCAGCTACTGACAAAATAATTATTCAGAAGTGTATATTAATTACAAATGGTTGTGCTCATACTTATTAGTAACTAGTACTTATAACATAACCCATTTCTATTAATCTATGTCTTGCCATATGGCTCTGTGACTTTCCCTGTGTTCTGTTATAGTTTGCCTTATGACAGGAAAATTGCAGCATTCTTTTTTAATCCACTCTCTTTTTCCTTTATTTATGTTTTTATATCCAGTCTCCCTTTAATCTGACTTGCCATAGCCAAAATATTCCCTTTATTAATAAATGGTAATAAAGCATGCAAACTGTATCAGAAAGACATCCAAATAAGTTATGTCTCTCTTTTCATTTCTCATTTTCTTAATTTGAATATTTTTTTTTCTCTGCTTTTTGTTTTGTTTGGGTAAGAATTTGACTGTCTTGTTAAATTTTTGAATCACTTGTTTCATTGATTCTTTTCATTTTTCTTTGTTTTACTTATACTAATTTCAGCTGTGAGCTTAGTTCTTTCCTGCTTTCTACATTTTCTGGGTGAGTTTATTTTTTTTGTTCTAGAGTTTGCAGGTGTGCTATTAATTTGCTCATGTAATATTTTTCCTAATTCTTTATGTAGACACATATTTCTACATACTTTCCTCTTGGTACTGCTTTTGTTGTATCACATAAGTTTAGGTAATTGTAGACTAACTTTCATTAAATTTTAGGAAATCTTTGACTTATTTCTTTATTTTTTTCCTTGACCCAGGGGTGGTTCATTTGAGAGCTGTTTAGTTTCCATGAGTTTATAGGCTTTCTGTAGTTTGTATTGTTGTTGAACTCTAACTTTATGCCATGGTAGTCTGAAAGGATACAAGGGTTTATTCACATTAACATTTTTTTTAATCTCTTTATATTTGATTTAAGACCAAATATGTGGTCAATTTTAACATAAGATCTATTTTTTGATTATGTGGATAGTTTTATATATAAGTTCATTTGAAGTTTATGACCTGGACTTTTTGACATAGTTTTGAGGTTTGGACTTATTTGTAGTCTTACTGTTTGTTGTTTTGTATTAAATAATTACATAAAGGTTTTTATTAATTTTGTGTTGTTTGACTTAAGGCTTAGGCATATTGTTATATTATTTTTTTTCTATCCAGCCACCCAAAAATCAAGAAATGTACAGAAATAATAGCTAAGTCATAAGCCACATGACAGGGCAGATAGATGGATATGGATTGAATTAATATGAAGGCCTAACTAGCAAAATTCCCGTGATATAGAACAATCAAGATGAAATTAATAAAAGCATCTGTATGTTTCTTTTGGACCTTGAGATTATTTCTTCAGATAAGCAGTAGGGTGCAAGTCTGAACCATGGGGCTAGGCTGGCCAGAAACCTCTTTCTTTTATTTTTGAGAATAATTCTTGCATAACAGATTAAAACTTGAGATGATATTCTTTTCTGTTTTTAATGACTAAAAATGGAAAATGCATTTTTTTAAGATAGCATTTTTTGCTGTGAGTACTTGAAATAATCTACATAAGAATTTGGGCTGTAATATTTTCATTTTCATAGCACCACAAATTTCTAATATGTTTAGGAAAAGTAATGTTTGATTTGGTTTTCAATATATATTTTCAATATTTAAATTTTTCATATTTAAATTAAAGTTTTCAATTTTAAATTCAAGCTTTAATTCTTTACTTTCATCTTTGTATTGTGACTTTTTATTCTTTAAATTTGCTTGTTTCTTAATATTGACCTTGGAAGTGTAGATGGAAATAGATTTGGCTTTGTTTTATAATAGTTTGCCCTTAAGTATCATTCTGGATGGGCACTTATTTCTCTTGGAGCTTGATTTTAGGCTTTGATTAACTAACGTTACTGCTTTCATTTCTCTAGAACAGGAACTGGAAAATTTGTTTTGTAATGTGCATGTTAGTAAGGATTTGTCAATTTTGTAAGACATAGATTTCCTGTGATAAGTACTCTGTTCTTTAATAATAGCAGAAATGGAGCCACTGCCAAAAAGATATTCCATACAACATTTCACACAAATACAGATGGCTGACTGGATTATACTTAAGAAAATTACCTTGGATAATCTTGACTTAGAGAATGTTCTTTATATCTAAGGTTTAGATTCCATCATGTCTGAACACAGTCTCTAGGTACCAGTGATGATTATTCTTTGTATGTAGGGTGAAGTCATTACAACTAGCACTTTTCTTCCTGTAAAGTTCCTGTTCCAATAATAACCTTATGGAGAATCATTTCAGTAAACAGAGAAACTCATCTGACAAATGCAAATATCAGCCTTTGACTTAATTATCATGAGAAAGACTTAAATACCACTTCAAATCCACTCTTCCACCCTGAATAGCATTTTTTTGTTCTCCTATTCATTCCTCTCAATACTAATTTGATTTCTTTTCTATTTTAATTTTCTCTAATTGTATTAGAAAGTATTCAGTGTAAAGATATTGGTTGTCACACATTCAAACAAATAAATTATATAACTGTTCTTTGTGTCTTTATTTTCTTTTTAATCTTCTTCCTTCTGCTAGTCATTTACTTCTTTTGGAAATTTTGGCTTGTAGTTTCATGCCATATATATAAATTATCTCAGGAAACTAACAATTTAATTTCTCTTATTTAGTTTTAATTGTAAACATATCTTAGAATCATTAATTGAAGAAGTGCCTAGATCAAATTGACATGTGGGCATGTTTGGTGGAGGGTCTATTCATTATTTATTAATGTGGAAAACTCTAACTCATGGTGAGTGGTACCATCTATAGGCATTAGATCCTCCATTAAATAAGAAAGCTAGGTAAACATGAGTTTGTAAGAGAAGAAGAGGGCTGATCTGTTCTAAATTGCATTTGAGTACATGCATATTGAGGAAAACTTTATCTTCTGAAAATTAAGGAACATATTTTATTTAGTATCTTATCCTGTGTGTGACTAGATATACATGGAAGTTGAATCAGATGCATCAATGGAAGAAATATGAGCAACAGAGAAAATAATACATACATGAAGACTTTCAATTAAAAGAAATATCTATTATATGTACCTCAATAACCACATTTTCATTCTCTTGAAATCTATACTAAAAAAACAAACAAATGAAAAAATTTCAAAGCCAATATCAATGTTATACTCCCCTAACTGAAGGATCTCTCTTCTTGTTTGAAGTATTGCTCACTGTTGTAGGAAGCTTTCCCGGGCCCATTTGGGCCCAGAGGTTTGTACCCTGGCCTGCTGCGGAGGTTTGGAACCTGGTCTGCAGCAGCTTTTGTCCGCCCAAAGGAATGAATCAGACATATATATATATATATATATATATATATATATATATATATATATATATATATGTTTGTCCCATGTCTTAAGTACATTACTAGCTAGCTCTTTCATCTTAAATCTACCCATTTCTATTAATCTTCCCACCATGTGTCTCAGCCCATGCTGGGAAGATTAATAGCCTACATGTTCCTCCTTCGGGGTTCCAATGGCAACTGACTTAACTTCACCCTTCTCCTACTTGACTGCCCTCTGATTCTCCACCCACTTCTATCATACTCTACATAGACTAAACCAGTCCTTTATTTACAGCATACAAAGAGCATTGCCACCACATCTCCTCTTTTCTGTCTAATTAAAAAGGAAGGTTTCAATTTCCATATAGCAAAATTACAACAGAACAACTCTCAAGCAGGAATTACAGTCACAATATCCAGTCTATTTGTATTCATAAAATTAAAGGGAATATTCCATTATCTACCTTATCATTGTGAGTCTAAACTTTCATATCTAATATATCTTTTAAACCAAAAAAGACTATACCTATAATTATTAAACTTTCAACCACATCAAAGACCACAGAAGGATATAATATTATACAAATAAACAGAAAATGCAAGCAACTCCTAAAGTCTAGAAAAAGATAGAGATGACACCTGTCTGCCTGGAGAGTAACCTAAAGTTCCTTTGTAATGTTGGGGCATCCATCTCAGCCTATAGGCTAAGTCTCTGGCATACCTTTCAGTGATGCAGGAAATCTGACACAGTCCACCAGTTTTTTTCTCCTTGTGTCCTGAAGAATGCTTGGCAATATTTTTCATGCAAAGCGGGAACCCAAAGGACCATCTCAGCTTGTTTTGCCAATGTTCAGAGATCACTTTCCTATGGAACTTGCATGTCCAGTTTATACAGCATACTATCAAGCAGTCAATACCAGAACAGTCTCTTGTCCAGTGGCTAACTGTTGCCAAAAAGTAAATTCCTCATGAAGTTTCTTCAGTGCCCATCATTTTCCTGAAATACATTGGTGCTACCAGCAGCAGACCTGTCACACTGTCCAGAAAGGTCTAAGTTCCTAAAATAATTTAAATGCCATATTCTGCATGTCTTTGAAGTGTTTGAAGAATACCTATCTAATTGAAATATATCTTTGCATATCTACAAAAACCTAACTAACATGACTATAAGTTTGGTTATCATAGATGACTATTAATCTGCATTTCTCAATTACACATTATAATTTTAAATGAGTTACATCAGCATCATACCTTAATCAAGAGTACAAAAATACAAACAGCATAACAAAATTGACATTAAGTTTATATTAATAAATCAAAATCCACTTATCTTTTATAATCATTCCTATATCATATCCTCTTCCCCCTTATTTTGATTGACTATGATCATTAACCATTTGTACTAAAAACAAACAATAATAAGTAATAGAAAGACTACTGATTTCTTTGCATTAATCTTGTATCCTGCTACATTGCTGAAGGTGTTTATCAGCTTTAGCAGTTCCTTGGAAGAATTTTGTGGGTCACTTATGTATACAATCATATCATCTGCAAATAGAGATAGCTTCACTTCTTCTTTTTCAATTTGTATCCCCTTAATCTCCTTTCATTGTCTTATTGCTTTAGATAAAACTTCAAGGACTATATTGAATAGATGAGGGGAGAGAGGACATCCTTGTCTATTTCCTGATTTTAGTGGAATTGCTTTGAATTTTTCTCCATTAAGTTTGATACTGGCTGTTGGCTTCTTGTAAATCACCTTTATGGAGACCTAACAGCTCAGCTGAAAGCCTTAGAACAATTAGAAGCAAACTCACCTAGAAGAAGTAGACAGCAGGAAATAATCAAACTTACAGCTGAAATCAATACAATTGAACCAAAATTACAATACAAAGAATCAATGAATCTAAGAGTTGGTTCTTGGAGAAAGTCAACAAGATAGATAAGCCCTTAGCCAAACTAATCAGAGAGAGAGAGAGAGAGAGAGAGAGAGAGAGAGAGAGAGAGAGAGTGTTCACATCAACAAAATCAGAAGTGAAAAGGCACACATAACAACAGTCCCCCAGGAAATCCAGAGAATTATCAGATCATACTTTGAAAATCTATATTCCACAAAAATGGAAAACCTAGAAGTGGACAGCTTTATGGGCAGGTACCATGTACCAAAATTGAATGAAGGTCAGGTCAGTTACATAAACAGGCCTATAACACTTAAGGAAATTGAAGCTGTCATTAAAATCCTCCCCAAAAATAAAAGCCCTGTTCCAGATAGTTTCAGTGCCAAATTCTACCAGACATTCAAGGAAGAATTAATGCTATTACTCCTCAAACTATTTCACACAGTAAAAACTGAAGGAATATTGCCAAATTCTTTTAATGAGGCCACAATTACCCTAATTCCCAAGCCACTCATAGACACAACAAAGAAGGAGAACTACAGACCAATCTCTCTCATGAATATTGATGTTAAACTTCTCAACAAAATTTTAGCAAACTGTATACAACCATGTATAAAAAAAATATCATCCACCACTCCCATGTAGGCTTCATCTCAGAAATGCAGAGCTTCTATAACATACAAAAAACCATAAACCTTATCCATCATATAAACAACCTTTTAGAGAGGTGCATGCAGCCGCACCTTAAAGATGGCGCTGGCTTCTGCCTTCTACCTTCCCAATGATGAGTGCTCTCAGTGATAAACAACTCCATATTTAGCTAAGGCTAAGAATCTGGCTTGATTCCATGTACCTGGGCCTATTGGTAATGCCCATGTGGCGTACAAGGTTTAGCTGCCCAGAGGCTGTTTAGGCCATGAGCGGGTTTCCCCGGGGACAGCAGAAGAGGAAGACTGTTCAAGGTTCCTGAATAAACTGCTGAAAGAAGAGCCTGGTGTTGCATCTTCCTTGCTGGTCGAGGTGGTCGCAACAAACCTAAAGGAACAAAACCACATGATCATATCCTTAGATGCTGAAAAATCCTTTGACAAAATCCAACACTCCTTTATGATTAAAGCCCTGGAGAGATTAGGAATACAGGAAGAATACATAAATCAACGAACTGATCCAACTGAACTCAACCCATTTTTATTCATCTATCTTGCCACATGTCTCTGGGGCATTACCTATGTTCCATTACATCTTGCTTTCTTGCATCACAGCTTGCAGTGTCCCCTTTGACTGCCCTCTTTCTTTATCTTTGCTTGGATTTTCTAATAGCCTCTAAGTTGTCTTGTAAGAGGTCAAAACAGCTTCTTTATTATCAAGTGGAAATGAAGCATATCCTCAGCATATAGAAAGGCATCTCACATCAAAGAATAAAGTTTCCTCAATTTCAATTTTACATAATAATTTGAAAAGTATTGGCATTAATTCTTCTTTGAAGATCTGGCAGAATTCTTTATCAAATTCTTCTGGCTCTGGACTTTCTTTAGTTGAAGAACTTTGAATTATGTCATTTAATATCACTAATTTTTATGATATGTTTAAATTGTTTATTTCATCTTGATGTAAATCATATACAATTATATTGATCACTCAATATATCAATAAATTCATTTATTTGCTTTAGGTTTTGAAGTTTGATGGAATGAAGATATTAAGAGTGTTCCCTTGTGATTTTTCATATGCCCCCTTTGTTTGTTGTAATGCCTCCCTTTGCAACTCTAATCTTATAAATTTGGATCCTCTTCATTTATTTTTGTTTAATTTACCTAAATGTTTATCAATAGTGTTGATTTTATTAAAGAACCAACTTTTTTATTGATTTTTTTCATAATATTTATTTTCTTTATTTTGTTCATTTCAGCCCTGACTTTGCATATTTTTAATATCTAATATTTGTATATTATTTCTTCTTGTATTTATAGACCTTTCAAATGAGTAATTGGATTATTAATATAGAATTATTCCAGGTTGATTTTCCTATATATAGCACATAATACTATGAACTTGCCTCTTAGTATATCCTTCACTGTGTCCCATACATTTTGGGTCTACTGTCCTTATACTTTTATAAAATAATAAAGTGTAATTTCCTTCTTGAGTTCTGTCTTCAGTAATTGTTACTCAGTAGTGAGTTGTTCAGTTATTGTGAGTTTTTATGCTTTGTACTATTATTGTTGTTGACATCCAGATTTAATTTTTCATAGTCAAAGTTGGGTATTATTTTAGTTTTCTTATACCTGTTCAGCTATTGTTTTGTATCTAAATATGTTTTAAGTGTTAGATAAAGTACCATGACCTCATGATAGGAAAGTATTTTGTTTAGTACTTGGGTAGAATGTTCTGTAGAAGTGTGCTAGGTTCTCTTGATTTATCACATTAGTGAATGCCAGAATTTCTCCTTTGAGTTTTTATGTAATCTTTTGGTGAGAGGAGTGTATTGAACTTGCCTACCCTTACTCTATTATGGGCAATATGTGATTTTAGCTGTAGCTAGGTTTCTTTCATGAGTTTGGGTGTCATTATGTTGATGTACAAATGTTTAGAATTGTAGTATCCTCTGGGATATCCTCTAGTATCTCTTAATATTTGTGTAAGAGTCTTTCTTAGTTCTTCTGTTTAGTTTTGGTTTGAAGTCTGCCAGTTTGTATATTTTAAAGTGTATTTGTTTAATTGGTACAAAATGTTAGGCCAAAAACAGAGCTAGTATTAAAAGCCTACTAGTGGACCTATAGATAGACCAGAAAAGGACAAGGAATGAAGGCTTCTTTCACCTATGCAACTTCATTGCATACAAGAGGGATAGGACCTGCTCTCTTCAGGCACTCATGGCCAACACATCCATTCCTCTGAAAACATGGTAAGACCTATTGTGCTTCCCAGATGAGTTAGTTATAGAACTCTTTTTCCTAAGTACTTCAGCTGGTGGGAGGATAGCAAGACCCATTCTCTAGAGTTTCAGAAAGTGAGGTGCATAACCAAAAGAATACAGTGCTATTTTCAGTGCCTTTGATAGTATCAGGAGCCACAGACGTCAGCAGAGACCACAGATGGCTGTATCAGAAGTAGGAATCCTGATACAGGCCTCAGCAAAAGAACAGGCCCAGACAATACCATGGCCATTGGTGGTACTCAAGTCACCTATCTCAGTCCATTCCACACCCTTTCCTCTTCAGAAATGCCTCTGTTCACAGGACATGATCCATTCCTGTGTCTTCTCTCTCCCATACTGCACTACTCACATGCTCAACATTAACATTGCCTCATCTGCCTGACACTACAAGGTCCAGAATGGGCCCTTGTTTCCTTCTTGATATCCAGGAAGACAACCCTAGGCCTACATATTTGTCTCCTTTTCCCTATAATTCCTTCAGGGCTTTGAGTAGGACCATGCTTCCTCATCACAAAGAGACCATAATAATGCCTCTGGAGCTGGGTCTGATGGTTGGTGAAGTATTTCTGGAGTAATCCTAAGGGTGGAAGTTAGAATGTCCTATTTTTAGATTTTTCTGGTCATTTTAGTTGTCCCATCTGTGAACATTTGTTTCCTCTAGTGATTAAATTATTTTACAGTGCTCTAAGGTTTTCTCCTTAGCTTTGTTTTATTCCTAAGAATTTTTTATTAGTCCTCTGTGAGTTTTGCTCAGTAGTCTTAATTGGAACCACAGAGAGATAATAAATATGAACTCTAATTTGATAGGAAAAACACACTCCTACAACTCTACAAAGATATCATCATCAGAGAAAACCTTCTGGACTTCTGCCATATCTCAGGACCAATGAATGTACCTCTAATGAAGAGTAGTAATAAAATCCTCAAACCACAGAGGTAGTATTTGAGATTCCCTGGTAAGCTAAAACTACCTATGCATTTTGTAGATGACAATGAAGGACCAATGAGAACCTGTATTGCATCCTTTTTTTTTTATCCTAGGGTGAAATCAGAAGAAAAAAGAAAACAGCTAATGTAAAGGTGCAAATAAGACCTATTGTAAAACTGACTGTGTATATGATTCAATTCAGAGTTCCTATAAAGCTTTGTAGACCTGCAAGTCACATTTGACCTGAAATATTTTTTGAAAGCAAAGTTGTGTCAAACTCTATTTGATTCACAGCAACTAACTTCAGCTTCACTTATTACCTTTAAGTCAGACTCCCAAAAATTGTAGGCACTAATAGCATTTGCTTCCTTTCATTGATTTTTCAAACTGAAAGCTGAACCTTTTTCTGACTGGCATGTGCTATTGTACCTTGCTGCATTTCTTCTTAGCCCCTTCCATTACCATGTTATGCAGCTGCCGAAATGACTAATTATCTTCTAGATACTGCTATGACAGCTAATAAAATGATTTTGCCATCTGTGACTGCCTTAGTTCTCCAATAGCTATGTATTATTTTACTGTTAGGTCAGGTTTTACATTTTTTTCTTTACTTTTGTGCTTGTTGTCCCTACTACTCAACTATTCATTGTTCCCTTTTATGCTTTACTAGTATTTTAGATGTACTTATTTCAGTATGGAAATTCAGTTATGTGACACATTGAGATGACTAAACTTTGACAAAATTTGGTGTTATATCTGCAAATACACTGAAATTCAGGTTGAAAAATGTGTTGTATATAAATAAACCATACTAAAGAGGTATGGTGGTGGTGTGTGATTGTGTGTGTATGTGTGTGTGTGTGTTTATCACAAATGAGCAGACTTTCTTGAAATCATAAAAGAGTATAAAAGAAAGCAAAACATTTGTAATGGCAAATCTAGATAATGAAAAGCTTTGAGCTATCTGCCATAGGTTCCTTCTTAATGTTCCAATATCATCACCTTGAATACATTGCTAATTTGATTTGGAGGCTGAACTAATATGTTCATTTTCCACTATGTATAGTATATAAGTGTGTGTGTGTGTGTGTGTGTGTGTGTATAATCAAATATTGACAAATTAGTGCTCACATTCCTTCATTATTTTTTACCTTACTTTTTGAGATATTGTTTCACATGAAACCTGGAGTTTAACAGATATACAGAATGGCCAGTGAGAGTTCTACACATTCCTATCTCTTCTCCCTCAGCACTGGGATTATAGGCTTGTGGGATTATAGGGTTGTGTGTGGGTGTGCAGTGGGGTATCTCAATGCTTTTTATTATTTTATTCTGCAAATGTATTTTGATGCAATCCACATACTATCTCTAGTTCACCCAGATCTACACCCTCTTCTCTACCTTCCCAATTTTATGCTTTTCCTTGTTTTTGTAGCTGTTTAGGTATTGTTTGTGATATCTAATACCACATCTAGAGATTCTGTATTTTAAGAGCATCAGGCACATAGTTTACTTTCTTAAATTTCATATATGTATGTGAATAAATGTATACTTTTAGTTATTCTGAGATTTTTGATTAAATCTTTGAACTTATACATAAATGTATATAAATCTTTCAATATATGTATATAAAAACATAAAATTCAATATGTACAAACATTATATGCACTAATAAAATTTGATTTTACCACTAGATTTCTGAAACAAACATAGAGGAAATATTCCCCAAAGCACACAGAACTATACAACAATTAATTGCATATCAACTACTTTCATGCTAATTTGTAATTATTACATAAGGAATCATTTCAAGTCACTTTCACACTAAAAGCACATAAACTCAGATCAGCATGTTGAGAATTTGACAGCAAATAACTATCAAAATAATGGTGCTTTGAGTGAAAATACTAAAATAAGCACAAAATGAGAAGAACTAAACCTTGGCTCAATGCTAAGAAGTGTTGACAGTGTTGATATTAGTAATACTTTTGAGACCAGAATGACCTAATCTCAATAGCATTTTTAGGCTCAGTACAAATAAACCAAAGACTGTACATGGAAAAAAATATCTAATTTATATCTAGAGGTTCTAATGATTTAAAATTGACCTCATGTAAATTAAAACTTTGCCAAATATTGCATAAAATCATAAGTATATAATGACTGTATGTATCTTCACCAGAAGCATTATGTATTTATTATCTAATATGTCAAATAACATTGTTGAAAATAATTTAATAAATAAATAAATTCAACAAAATATTTTTACTAAGAGAATGTTCAAAATGATTGTCTTAGTTTCTATTGTTCTGATGAGACACCATGACCATGACAACTCCCATAAGGAGAAATAAATAATTGAGAGTGGTTTATAATTTCAGAGTTTTAGTTTATTATTCTCATGGTAAGACATGATGGCATGCAGGGAGACATGGTGTTGGAGAATATGAGTTCTATATATTGCTTCTCAGGTAACAGGAAGTAAACTGTGACAGTGCTCTTATCTTGAGCATATGAGACCTCAAAGCCCACCCTCACAGTGAGAAACTTTCTCCAACTGCTACTTCAACAAAACCCAGTTTCTAATAATGCCAGTTCCTTTAGGTTCCATTTTCTTTCAAACCACTACAGTGATTATATGTGTTTGTATTGTGTAATACAATATAATTTTGAAAACAAATTCAATTTGTAAGTACTTAGATAATTGCTAATTCTTGGAAAAGACTTGATTTAGTTTGGTTAACAATGTCCTATGTCACAGGTTGACTCTATATTATATGCATCTAATACTATTTTTGATTTCTTAAAGTACCATCTTCACATTCTGAGTTTTAGGATTAAAGACATGTGCTACTGTGCCTGGCTCTGAACAGTTTAGGTAGACTAGACACAGAAAAAAAAAACCTAATTTATTTGAAATAAAGTTCTGGAAAATTGTTATAGTCCAGAAATATGAATAATTTAAATATATCAGGTTAAATGACAGAATGTTCAGTAAATTTAGAACTGTAATTAAGAATAAAATTTCTAAAAATTACACAAAATATATAGGATCTTGATTTTTCTAGAACTGATGCAATATATAAATATAAAAAGTCAATAAATCGGCTGGAGGGATAGCTCAGCTGTTTAAGGCTTGGATCTGTTGTAAGTTTTTTTTGTCTGTTTTGGGTCTAGGAAGTTTGTAACTTGGAGTTTGTAACTTGGCGTGTGTGGCGGCTGTGGTTTAGAACTTGGTCTGTGTGTCTGTGGGTATTGTCTTTTAAAAGAAATGAATTATATGTTTATATATTTTAACACTGTTTGGTCCATGTCTTATGTCTATTATTAGTTAGTTCTTTTTTTAAATTAATTTATTTTTATAAATCTATTTATTCTGTGGCTTGTAGCCCGTGGTGCTATATGTCACTCAGTGATCACTTTTAAAATATAAACCAATCAAGACAGTCATAAGATATTTTCTTATCATATCTTTAAAAAATATTTCAAATAGACTCAATATGATAAAAATAATTTTAAACATTTACAAAATAGTTATATATATATATATGTTTACAGTTACTTCATTAAGACTTAACCATTATTTAGTTTACAAGACCCCACAAAGATACCGTCGCCCACAGGCCAACATAAAACAACTTAATAAAAAAACTACGTCCCTGTCCCGATAAGTTAGTCATCCAAAAAAATTATAGTCAATTATCATTTTATACAAATGTTTATATATTAATATAAATAAAAAATTAATCTGTATGTCTAATTAAAATAACATATTAATACAAAGTTAAATATATAATAGCCCTATTTTGCATGTGTCTACCTCTGTCTAAAATATTTTACACATTGATATATATTAAGTGCCTTGTCATTTCCATAATACAATTTCTACCTCTAATTATTTATAATACTCATAACATTTGTTATACTATACAAACAAGTTATTTTATATAAATCTATTTAAATATATTTTTATATATAATAATATATAATTAAAACATGTTGTCATTTAGTACAAAATGTATATTTTAGTCAGTTTTCCTAAGATTGTTATATTTAAAATTATTTAAAAAAACTATACACTCATTTTAAAATACTTATTTTTACAATGTTAGCCTCATTTTCTTAGGTGATTGAAATTACAGATTATAGTTACTCAAATTTATCACCTAACAGTCAAGATACTCAGACTTTTCAAAAACATGTCAAAATATACCAAATAAATAAGCATCTTCAACCACTTCACACCAACAAAATATGACATTCAAAATTTTATTATCTCAAATTTGGCCTTAAGAGACATAACAACTCCTGGCATCACCGTTCCTTTCTCAAAATAGTGTTAAACATCACAAACATCTTACAAAAAAATTATCTAGTTTGAGAAATAATAGCCTAAAAGACAAAAGACTACACTTAGCCAGACTACTGTCAATACACACTGTCCAAAATAAACAAACAAAATAAAAAATAAAGACTGCCAAAGCCTGCCTAGCCAAAATAAAACAATCCTACCAAAAATACCCTACTTCTATAAAAACTTGTCAAATATCCTAGGCCAATAGCCACAAAAATAAATACTCCCATTATACCTAAAAATAATAAATGACTGCCCAAATAGTTAACTGTCGTCTCCTCTCCTAAATTCTAAAAGTTACTTCATACTTCCAACTTTCGATATATATTTTCCTTCTCAAGTCTTGATAATGTTAAAAATTAAATAGTTAAAGTTGTTATTACTTCACATTCCAACAAAAACACTCAAGTTTTAAAACTCTATTGTTTAAAATAAACAACCTTAAAACAATCCCTATACATTTTCTCATATCAATATTTTAAATATTAAATTACGCTTTATAATTGTTGTTTGTTAACAATAGTTTGACCTCACTTATTTTAATACCTTCCTCTTTCCCAGACACTGTCTTATAATGATCCCTATAATATATAATTTTATACCTAGCTTAAAACCTTCCTATTTAAACAAAACAAAAAAATATAACAAAAAATCAAAAACTATACATATATATATAAGTCACAACAAAACAAAAAAACTAAAAAAAACATAGCCACTAAAATCAAAATTCAAACAATTCCTAAAAAAAAAAACAAAACACAAACACAAAACTCTCTCAAGTCTCTAATACAAAACACTAACAAAAAAACAAAACTTCCAATTCACAACAACAAAACTCCAAGTCAACTAAAAAACACAACAACTTAACACATTACTAAAACCTCTATTTTATAAATAATTCTAACAAAATAAACCACACTTAAAACATACATTTCAACAAATTTTTACCATAATATGGATCACAACCTTAAAAAGTCAATTTACAAAGAATGGGCTGAGTAGAAATAATTGAAAACATTTTACAACTAATCATTTGTCAGTGAAATGAAATATAGAGTCTAAAAAAGAAAGCTAAAGGAGATATATTACTTACTAAGGAATTAAAGTAGATTGACAACAATGTGTTTAACAGCAACAATGAATTACAAAATATAGTATAATAATATTGAAAAGGAAATTAGAAAAAGTTACCTACCAAATATTAATATGTCAAGCATTATATTTAGATTATATCATTATTTATTTAATGTTTCCAATGACCTTGAATAATTAGTAACTTTCAATATTAGAAAGTAATTGAGTAAATAATTTCTCCAAGAATTTTTTCTGATAATAGAGTCAAAGGTAAATCTACATCTCTGTTTATTCTATGAAAAAATTTTGTTTAAAGCTATATTTTGTCATACATTTTCAGTAGAATTTACTTTATTTTAAATAGAAATTAACATTACAGGATTATTACATATAGTATACATATATACATTATTATAACATTATATTTTTCATAATATTCCATAATATTTAGTGGCTGGACTTGGCTATGAAAATGTAAGAACAAATGAAATTTTCTTATCAGGTTATATAAGAAAATCATGACTTTAAAAGAGGTAATCAGAAGAGGCACAGAGATAAAAATTTGTCTATTCACTATAGAAAAAGTTGGGTAATAATATATACTATAATATATATAGTAAGAAGAATCATCAAAGGAAAGTATAAAAAAGACAGTTGAGGTGGTCATTTACTAAGAATTCACTGCAATATCTTAGTCATTATACAATGATATTATCTTGATTATGCTTCTAGTTAATTAGTGGAGCTATTAAATTTATCAGGCCTAGTGATGTGAAAACAACATAGTTAAAGAAAAAGACTATTTTTTGTAGATAAAAAATTTAATACAGAGTTGAATTGTGATGTCATCAGTGTTTAAAGTTGCAGAGAAATAGAAATGTCATTGATAAAATTGCATGATAGATACATACATAAATATCATAAAAAGATAAGCTAAACTCATATACTTTCTACCCTAAAAGTGATCAAGTTGATGGTTTCTGTAGTTTCTTATAATTGCACATTGTGTAGTATACAAGAGGAAAAGTCACTTTGATTCTCTGCAGTGGTCAAACAAACAAAATTGATGGTCTGCTGTTTTTCATCATAAATTAAAAAAATAAAATAATGTATGAATACTAAAATTATTTATTTTTATGGGAAACTCCATAAACATACTTCTGTTACCTTCCTACGTATGCAACAAATAACATATAATTGTGTTATTCATATATAAGAAAGAAATTCATTTTAAGTGTGTTCCTAAACCGCTTGTGAAAACCAGATTAAATTCTAACTCAATTATAAACACAGCTGTAGCAGCACTATATATCCAAATCTCAGAAGATAGGAATCTTTCCCTAAGTATTTTCATGCCTAATGATAAAAGAATAATCACCTAAATTTTTGACACATTACTATTTTAGAGACAGTTTATTCAAATTCAACCATTTATTAATTTTGGATGACAGCATCAAAATGCAGTTGAGAGTAAATTCAGTTGTGAGTAGTGGGTAATGATTGAAGGTAGCTTATTTTAGCAGTTGTCCTTAGAAATTTGAAAGTTAAAAAAACCTCTGAGTACATTGTATTATATACTGTGGTATTTAAATCAGCATTTATCTTGAAGGCAAGGGAACATGATTCACAGCAAGATTATAAGTCGTATAATTGAGTTAGTTTGAATATAAAATAACTGAATGTACTTATAAAGTCCCAGTCTCGGGGTACAATGCAATACTACTGTATTTGGGAGTATTTTATCTATGTGGGATTATCACAAAAACTGACAAAATTTACAAATAATATTTATCTTATTGGTTATGAAGGATAGAATAACTTCATCAAAGCTTTTAAATTTATATGGACAAAGATAAAATGCAAGCTTTTATTATGAAAAATGACATAAAGAAAATCTTACTAATAAATACAAAATAAAGGAAAAAAAAAGAAAATCTTACAGAAGTCAAGATATATTAATTATTTCAAAAACATTTGAAAGAAATATTAAGTTCTTGGGATATCTTTATATATTTCCTGATTTGTGGAAGAAAACCTATGACACTTAATCATTTCTTGCATTTTCAGCCAAGATAACACTTTTAAAATTATTTATTCTAAAAAATAAAGATACAGAGAGATACAGATACTGACATCTTTCAAACTAAGACCCATGTCCAGAGTGGAAACAGAGGTGAGGAGAATCCATCTCTTAAAACCCCTATTTGGAGAATTCCTATCGGTGACCACAGCAACAGCCAATGGAATGATCTCAGACTCTTGCTAGCAGATAGGCACTAGGCTTTAGCTCTGTGGGGCCTACTTCAGTGATCCCTAAGAGAAGGGCCCTCACATAGCCAGGCTCTGCCTCTAGGGCAAACTGTTTCATCAAAGACGGACAGATGCCTTTGAAACTCACACTTGTGTCCCGAGAAAACTCAGAGATTGTGTAGACCGCTTGATCAGAGAAGAAAGGAGATACACAGGTGCTCTAGCCACAACTGACTAGTAGCAGACTAAATGTGAACCACTGAAGAAATGGGCAGACAGCATTACAAGAATACATATAACAAAAAAAGAACAGCAAGGCAACACCAGAAGAAACTGCTGATTTTACTTTTCTAAGAACTGAACAGAGAAATGAAGAGGAAAGTATAGAAAACAACAGCAAAAACAACTTTATATAAATTATACAAGACTTAAAAGAAGATATAAAAATTCCCTTAGAGAAGAAAAGAAAATACAAACAAAAAATTGGAAGAGATGAACAAATCCTTGAAAGCAAAAAAATAGGCAAAAAATGAGGCCAAGTAGGAAATAGAAAATATGAAGAAAAGATCTGGAACTACAGATACAAGCATGACCAACAGAATCCAAGAGATGGAAGTAAGAATCTCTGCAGTGGAAGACTCAATAGTGTAAAGAGATATATCAGTCAAAGAAAATACTAAAACCAAAAATGCCATAACACAAAATGTTCAGGGAATCTGGGACCCCATGTAAAGACCTAACCTGAGAATAGTAGGAATAGAAGTAGGAGAAGAATACCAGCTCAAAGGCACAGATAATGTATTCAATAAAATCATAAAAGAAAACTTTCTAAACCAAAAGAAGGAAATGCCTATAGTGATACAAAAAACCTACAGGAAACCAAATAGATTTGATCCACCAAAAAAGTCTGTTTGTATCATAATAATCAAGACACACTACATACAGAACAAAGAAAAAATTTAAGAACTGCAAAAGAAAAGGGCCAACTTACCTATGAAGGCAGATCAATCAGAATAACACCTATCTATTCAATGGAAACAATGAAAGCAAGAAGGGATTGGTCAGAAGTTATACAGAGACTAAAAGAACATGACTAGCAACCTAGACTACTATACCCAGCAAAATTATCCATCACCATAAATGGAGTAAACAAGATATTTTATGACAAAGTCAGACTGAAATACCTATCTACCAATCCTGTCCTTCAGAAAGCATTAGAAGGAAAACTCAACCTAAGAATTCCAAGTAAACCCATGAAACCACAAGCAATCAAAAAATCCCAAGGAAGAATAGCCCAGAAAAAGGGAATACATACAAGCTACGACCAAAAATAACAGGAAATATCAACCAGTGGTCACTAATATTCCTTAATATGAATGGATTCAATTCACCTATGAAAAGACACCCACTAATACTATGAATACAAAACCAGAAACCATTACTCTGCTACACACAAGAAACATACCTCAACCTTAAAGACAGACACTGGCTCAGAATAAAGGCTTGGGAAAAGATTTTCCAACCAAATGGCCCTAAGAAACAAGCTAGTGTTGCCATCCTAATATCTAACAAAGTAGACCACAAACTAAAATCAATTAAAGGAGACCATCATGGACATTACTTATTTATCTCTGAAAAAATACGTCAAGATGAGATTACAATACTGAATATTTATGCCCCTAATATAGGGGCACCAATCAATGTAAAAGAAACACTACTAAAGCTAAAATCCCACATCACTTTTCATATCCTAAAAGTGAGAGACTTCAATATTCCACTTTACTCTTTTAACAGTAAACCAGACAGAGACTCAACAGAGCAATAAGGAGTCTAAGAGAACTTTTGATGCAAATAGATTTAATAGATATTTAGAAGCTTCCACTCAAACACAAAGGAATATACATATTTCTCAGCACCAAAATTTTTTTCTCTAAAATTGATCACATAATTGGTAATAAAGCATATATCAAAAATACAAAATAATGGAAATAATCCCTAGTAAGATATCATACCACCAGAGCCTGAAGTTAGAATTCCACAGCATCATAAAATCACAGAAAGCCTGATAAAAACTAAACTTCACTCAAATGAACTACCCCTGGGTAAAGGAAAAAATTAAAAAAGGAATCTAAGTCTTCCTAAAATTTAATGAAAATGAATCCACAACATACATGTCCCTTTATAATAGTTGCAAATAGTATTAAATATCTTGGAGTAACTATCACCAAAGAATAACAGATATATATGACAAAAACTTTAAATCACTGAAGAAAGAAATTGAAGACGATATCAGAGAATGGAAAGCTCTCCCATGTTCCTGGATAGGCAGTATCAACATAGTAAAAATGGCAATTCTATCAAAAGCAATGTACAGATTCAATGCAATTCCCAACAAAATCCCAACACAATGTTTTACAAAACTTGAAAGAATGATATTCAATTTCATGTGGAATAACAGGAAAGCCAGGATTGTCAAAGCAATTCCTCTCAAGAAAATAACCTCACAAGGTATCACCACCAGT
>PVIH01012998.1:0-14941 GCA_004025045.1 Sigmodon hispidus | reverse complement strand
GATGGTATCTTTAACAATTGGTGTTGTCATAACTGGATTTTATTGTGCAGAAAAATGCAAATATATCCATGCCTATCACCCTGTAAAAAACTCAAATCTAAATGGATGAATGACCTCAATATAAACCCAACCACACTGAAATTGATAGAATAGAAACTGAGAAATACACTCCAATGCATTGGCACAGGCCACCACTTCCTAAATATAACACCAGTAGCACAGACACTAAAAACAACAATCAATAAGTGGGAGCTTCGGAAACTGAGAAGTTTCTGTACAGCCAAGGACACAGTCAATAAGACAAAACAACAACCTACACCATGGGAAAAGATTTTCACCAACCCTACAAGTGACAGAGGACTGATCTCTAAAATATATATAGAATTCAAGAATCTAGAGCCCAAAACCTTGAATAACAAAATTAAGAAGATGAGGTTTGGAACTAAAATGGGAATTCTCAGCAGAAGAATTAAAAATGGCTGAAAGGCACTTGAAAAAGTGTTCAACATCTTTAGTCATCAGAGAAATACAAATCAAAACTATTTTGAGATACCACCTGACACGTGTCAGATTGGCTAAGATAAAAGACAGATGACAGCCTATGCTGGAGAGGTTGTTGAGCAAGGGGAAGTCTCCATTGCTGGTGGGAGTTTAAACTTGTTCAACCACTCTGGAATACAGTTTGATGGTTTTTCAAATAATTGGGTATCAATCTCCCCAAGCATTCAGAAATAATACTACTTGGCATATACACTAAAGTTGCACCTTCATCCCTCAAAGGCATTAGCTCATCTATGTGCATAGCAGCATTGTTCATAATAACAAGATCTTGTAAACAACCTAGATGCCCATCAACTGAAGAATAGATTAATAAACTATGGTGCACCTACACAATGGAGTACTACTCAGCAATAAAAAAAAATGATATCCTAAAATTTGCAGGCAAGTGGATGGATTTGGAGAATATCTTCCTGTGTGAGGTATCACAAACCCAGAAAGATAAACAGAGGATATACTCACCTATTAGTGGACTTTAAACAAAAAGCAAAGCAATCTCCTGCTTCTAACCACAAACACTGAATAGCTTGGGATCTGAAAAACCTTCAGCTTTCAACATAGACCCTCCAGAGGAACACCTGATCCAGTCTTGATGTAGGATTGAGGAAAATGAATCTGTCTGGAGTGTTTGCTGAACTACTTTGAGACCTTGGGACCTCCTGCCCTTCCTGGGGAGGTGATAAAGAGATGGGGAGAAGAGATAGTGTCATGGATGGCAGGAGGGGTAAGGAAGTTTGAACAAGGGGATACATGGATGAAAATGAGACTTTATCAATAATAAAAAAGGAAAAAAATATTTAAAAATTTGTAAAGATACAATGTGTAGTTTTTGAAATGTTTTTACTTTATTAATACTTAGAATTGTGAGAATTATTTTGGTTTTTTTTTATCTGAATATGACAGTATTCATCTGCAGAGTTGCTTCAAATTATTTCAAGTTTTAATTTTTCTTATCAACTGAATTAAACCTATTTTCTTAGCCCTATTTAATTGGAAATTTCTTGTCTACTAATTTTTAAAAATCTTGTAAAACATCCCTGGTTAAACATTTCTTGATTATTCTTTCTCTTTGAACATTAGATTTAAAAATACAGTACTTTGTCAGTTCTTTGAAAATTTAATTTAATACATTCTTGATAATAATTGTTCTTCCTCCAGGTCTTTCTACAACTCTACCCTCTTCTCACTGTTACTTATTTAAAGAAGGGAAAGTCTAAAAGCCAGTGTCCTGATACTCTGACACTTTATTATTATTATTATTATTATTATTATTATTATTATTATTAACACAGAAGTCACACATTCTATCCTTGTATATCCCCATTCAAGGTCCCCTCCCCCCCACACACACCAAACCATTCCCTCCTCTCCACAATTCCCCATCCACTCTCTGTGCAGGCATCAGACATTCCCATGGTCCCACTAACACAACACCGCCCAGCTCAGTCTCCACTCCTGGCAGATCCAGTTTTCTCCTCCCTCGCTCAAAAGTGAGTCAGGTGATCCTCTAGGGGGAGTGGGATCCAAGGAGTCACACCAGAATGTTTCTGATTCCAAGCTATTCCATGCTTGTGGTTTACAGCTTGGGCATACTTTGCTTTTTATTGTTTCTTTGTTTGTTTAGAGTCCACTAATGAGTGAGTATATCCCCTGCTTATCTTTCTGAGTTTGTGATGCCTCGGTCAGGAGGATAGTCCCTAAATCCATCCATTTCCCTGCAAATTTTAGGATATCATTTTTTCTTACTGCTGAGTAGTACTCCATTGTGTAGATGTACCACAGTTTGTTAATCCAGTCTTGAGTTGAGGGATATCTAGGTTGTTTCTAGGTTCTTGTTATTACAAATAATGCTGCTATTAACATAGTTGAGCTAATGCCTTTGGAGTGTGACTGTGCATCTTTAGGGTATACACCCAGAAGTGGTATTGCTGGGTCCTTGGGGAGATTGATTCTCAATTTTCTGAGAAACCACCATACGGCATTCCAAAGTGGCTGAACGAGCTTACTCGCACCAACAATGGAGGAGTGTTCCCCTGCTCTGCATCCTCTCCAGCATATGCTGTCCTCTGTGTCTTTTATCTTAGCCAATCTAACAGGTGTCAGATGGTATCTCAAAGATGTTTTGATTTGCATTTCTCTGATGGCTAAAGATGATGAGCACTTTTTCAGGTGCCTTTCAGCCATTCTTAATTCTTCTGCTGAGAATTCCCTTTTTAGATTGGAACACCAATTTTTGGTTGGGTTATTCAAGGTTTTGGGCTCTAGATTCTTGAGTTCTTTATATATCTTAGAGATCAGTCCTCTATCTCTTGTAGGGTTGGTGAAAATCTTTTCCCATTCGTTTTGTCCTATTGGCAGTGTCCTTGGCTTTACAGAAGCTTCTTAGCTTCAGGAGATATCATTTATTGATTGTTGTTCTTAGTGTCTGTGCCATTGGTGTTATATTTAGGAAGTGGTTGCCTGTGCCAATTCGTAGAAGCATATTTCCCACTTTCTTTTCTATCAAGTTTAAAGTGGCTGTGTTTATGTGGAGGGCTTTGATCCATTTGGATTTGAGTTTTGTGCAAGGCTTGGATCTATTTGTATTTTACTACACACTTCCATCCAGCTATGCCAACACCATTTGTTAAATATGTTATCCTTTTTCCATTGCATATTTTGGCCCTCTTTGTCAAAGATCAGGTGTTCATAGGTTTTTGGGTTAATGTCTGGATCCTCAATTCTATTCCATTGATCCACAAGTCTGTTTTTATGCCAGTATGAGTCTGTATTTATTACTGTAGCTCTATAGTATAACTTGAAGTCAGGGATGGTGATACAATTACCCTAATACTCAAGCCACTCAAAGACACAACAAAGAAGGAGAATTACAGACCAATTTCCCTCATGAATATTGATGCTAAAATTCTCAACAGAATGTTAGCAAGCCACATACAACATTATATTATAAAAAATCCACTGTGACCAAGTAGGCTTCCTCCCACAAATGCAGGGCTGGTTAAACATATGGAAAACCATGAGTGTTAATCATCATATAAACAAACTACAGGAATAAAACCACATGATCATATCCTTAGAAGCTGAGAAAGCCATTGAGAAAATTCATCACTCCTTTTTGATAAAAGCTCTGGAGAGATCAGGAATACAGGGAGAATACCTAAATATAATAAAGGCAATTTACAAGAAGCTGATAGCCAGCATCACACTTAATGGAGAAAAACTCAAAGCAATTTCACTAAAATCAGGAACTAGACAGAGATGTCTTCTCTCCCCTTATCTATTCAATATAGTTATTGAAGTTTTAGCTAAATCAATAAGAGAATGAAAGGAGATTAAGGAGGCACAAATTGGAAAAAAAAGAAGTGAAGCTATCTCTATTTGCACATGATATGATTGTACACATGACTGACAAAATTCTTCCAAGGAACTTCTACGGCTGATAAATACCATCAGCAATGTAGCAGGATACAAGATTAACTCAACAAAATCAGTAGCCTTCTATACACTAAAGATAGAAGAGCTGAAAAAGAAATCAGGAAAACATTACCCTTCATAATAGGTGCAAATAATATTAAAGATCTTGGAGTAACTATAACCAAAGAAGTAACAGACCTATTTGACAAAAATTTTAAATCACTAAAGAAAGAAATTGAAGAGGATATCAGAAAATGGAAAGCTCTCCCATGTTCCTGGATAGGTAGGATCAACATAGTAAAAATGGCAATTCTACCAAAGACAATCTACAGATTCAATGCACTGCCCATCAAAATCACAACACAATAGTTTTTGGAACTTGAAAGAACAATACTCAATTTCATTTGGAATAACAAGAAAGCCAGGATTGCCAAAACAATTTTACTCATCAAAAGAACCTCATGAGGTCCTCTGACTCTTATAATTTTTCTGATTAAAATCATTCCCATGTTTCCTGAGACTAAGGTATAATTGTTATGTTGTAAATGTATTCACTTACGGTTGGGAACCTCACAAGCATTTGATATCTGCATTTTGACTAATGATTTTCTGAAATAGACTCTCTCCTGAGACATAAGCTTCTTTGATGAGAGATGAGAACTACTCTTTCATGCGAGCATAAGAATAGCTATTTAGAATGAGTTTTATATTAGGAAACTGACAGTGATATATTTACTCCTCTAAATTCCATGATCTACTAGCTACATTTTCATGATTATCACATAACTGGAAATGAAGTCAGAAATATTTTTCTTTTTTTAATTCTATAAATTTTTTTTCTGTTTTACCTTATAATATATACTAAAATATAATGATTGCTTGTTGACTTCCCTATAGACTTGGCATAGTAAACTAACATTTAATGTATTTCAAAAAAAATAGCCATATAGTTATAACTTAAGCATTGAAATTGTATGTATCTGTATGTCCAATATTGCTTAACATTAATGAGAAGTTATGATGATCTTATCCAGTTGAGGTATGACCTAGTTCCTTCCCCAAGTATCAAGGCTGAGAAAGGAATTTTCCCGGCCAGACCTGGGCTTCCAGAAGCCAGTTCATGGCACTGGATAGAATCCAATCTGATTGAAAGAGGCTCTAGGAACTTCCCATGCCTTTCAACTGTCATCTACCTTCAGAGGGTCCAAATCTATTTCATGAAGTTTTATCAGTTGTTATTTTAGAGTATGCAAGCTTTCAACAGCATTGGACTATCTATTCCATTGTTCTCCCTTTCATATTCCTGATTCTTTCACTCCTTCAATCTCTTCTCCCTCTCTTCAGCTGGACCAGTAGCTCAACCTGGTATTTAGTTATGGATCTTTGCATCGGCCACTAACAATTACTGGATGAGGATTGAATAAAGACAATTAGGGTAATCATTCATATGAGGCCAGTTTAGGCACTCTCTCCAATATTGCTTGGAGTCCTAGCTGGTCTCATCTTGTGGTTTCTTGAGTGTTTACTAGCTCCAGGTTTCTCTTTAATGGCTCCCTCTATCAAGATATCAACTTCTTTGCTCTCCCTTTCTGTTGTTCCCCCTCTACTATCCCATTTTTCTTGTTCTCTTCTCACCCTCCCTTGCTCTGTTCTGATTTACTTGGGTTCAGTGACTCAGGCTTGAGCCTTCAGATTGAAAGAGGACACAGAGGTGCTGGTCATTCAATCAGGGAGAATGTCACTTTATTGAATCACCATCTCAGCTTGAATTCTGGGGATAACTTTGGAGGAAGCCCAGTGGGAGTTCCCCAGGGGGTTGGAGATTACTGACTTTAGATAAAAAAAACTCAGCTTCCTGAACCATACCCCACAAGCAGGAAAGCCAAAACAATATGGGACAATGGGAGACACAGGATATGCAACTAGCAACCTTCTGGCTGTGTCCTCTCCTTCAAGACTCAGAGTGCAGGTAAAGGTCAGAGCAGGGGGTTACACTGCCCCTTGAAAGAGATGCTTCATAAACAGAAAGGTGGTATGAAAAAACATAGGGAGAAATTACATAGTGCCTTATTGACATTAAACTTTCTTAATGCTGATGAGAAAGGAACTTCAGCTGCAGAGAAACACTGGGTAATAGAAAGGACTTATGAGTTGAATCAACCTGTTTATTTCAAGGATGTACTAATTTCAGAAGGGAAGCCAGGGCACGTGCTTCATTGGCATAGGGGTTTTGCTTTTGTTTCCATAGGAAAACAGAAAATATGGGTACCAACAAGATTGATAAAGAACCGATTTGAAAAGAAGAACCCTCCTGAGGAGAAGGAGTAATGGCTCCTCTACCGATAAGACAGTTGGATATATGATAAGGAACATTTGTTTAACTAAGGTGGGGCAGGGTTTTAATTTTGTTTTTACAGAAGAATGGATACAACCCTCTTCACAAAGCTAAAAGCATGCTGAATGCTCAGATTTCTGAAACATTATAAGGACTACAGGGGATTACAAGGACGCCTGACACTGACAGGCCCTAAGGGTATTTTCTCTATTCTCACAACTGTACATCTATATCTAATGATTATGTATTTATGTATATAAAGGAGGTCCTACTTTGGTAACAAAAAAGGCTGGCTTTGGGTTAGAGCAAGTGGCATTCTCCCTCTCTAAACCCAAGCGTATTGGTAAATAAAACTTTAGAGACTCTGTCTGAAATTAGAAAAGACACCTGAGATGAGACAGAAAAATAGATGAAATATATGAGGACCAATATTATCTCACTTTTGCTTTAAATCTTAAATCTTACTTCTTTCTGCATTTCTTACTCTCTTAATCTAAAAATCTTGCTGCATACTATTCTTTCTGATGGTTCAATATCTTCAGTTAATAGTATTCATTGGATTCCCCACTATAAAAACAATTTCTCCTACCAGCACTATCCAAGTCATCAAGAAGGAAGATGGGGCCCCCACTGGAAAGAAAAAAAACAGAAAATGAAAGACCTTTGAGACAGAGAAAGAAGGAACCTGCTGTATGTCACTCAGTGATCACTTCTGAGGTATAGACCAATCAGGACAGTTGTAAGATAGTCTCATATCATATTTTAACAAGAATTTCAGATGGACTCACTCATTACGATGAGAATGGTTATAGACGTTTGTGGAATGGTTATATATATGTTTACAGTTACTTCATTAGGACTTAACCATTGTTTAGTTTGCAGAACCCCACAGAGATACCGTCACCCACAGGGCAACATGAAGCAACTTAATGAAAGAACTACTTCCCTTTCCTGAGAAGTTGGTCATCCAAGGGAGGGTTATGGTCAATTATCATTTTGATATGATGAGTATAAGTTAATCTTGGGTAGAAGATAGAATGATATTATAGATGTAGGAATTAAAAAAAGAGAGAGAGAGAGAGAAAGAAGGAAAAGGTAATAGATAGAAGATCATTATACTTGCAAACAACTATTAACCAAAGGATGAATGAAAAATGAATCTCCATGGTACAGATGTTTGTATATTGATACAAATGGGAAATCAATCTATATGTTTGATTAAGATAATATGTATATTGCTACAAAGTTGAACATGGTACAAATGTTTGTATATTGATATAAATGGGAAATTAATCTATATGTTTGATTGGGATAATATATACTTAGATACAATGTTGAATGTATAATTGCCTTATTTTGCACGTGTCTACCTCTGTTTAAAATATTTTTCACGTCAATGTGTATTAAGTACATTGCCATTTCCATAACATATGATAGCATTTTCTCACAAGATCTTCTCTATTTTCCCTTTCCAGGGACATCTATGAGAGTGTCTCTTGACTTTTTTCCATTACCTAGCTGTTGGGAAGGGGTGTGGATTGTTTTATTAATTTGTAAAATATCTCAGTGTATTAGAATTTTTTCTATAAACATCACTATGAACAGCTAAGTATTGCATTGCACAAAGATATTAAACGTAAATAATTTCTTTCAGTGATGGAAATTTTCAGCTTCTTCATGATCTTAGGAGCCAGTTCTCATATATGTTGTCTATTGCTGATGAAAGTGCTTTTATGTGGCTATGATTAAATCTTAATATATTTAATGTTACATACAATTTATAAATATGTATGTTGATTTGTTGTTATACTTCAAGATTTTTATTTCTACCATAGAACATTGGTGATGATACAAAACAAAATCAGATTTTTTTTTAATGTCACTCATTCTTAGTCTTATAATGCTTGCTTCCTTCTACAAAAAGAGTTTTTATGTGAACCCAATAAAGCAAGGTGGTGGTGCCACAAGCCATTCATGCTAATACTCGAGAGGTAAAGTCAGGCATATTTCAGTGACTTCAAGACCAACTGAATCTCCAAAGTGAGTTTCAGAACTGCCAGGGCTATTATACAGAGTAATCCTGGTGGAAGAGTGACAAAATAGGTAGCACAGCAATGTATAATGATGTACTTGTAGGATTTTCTTTTATCTAATACTTGATACATGTGATTAATGTCCAAACTATTAATTACTCTTGTTTTATTGTTGTGTGCTTGCTAGTTTTATGTCAACTAGCCTCAGGCTACAGCCACCTGAGAGGAGGAAAGACCACGTGAGAAATTACTTTTAAAAGTTCAGATTTTTAGGCAATCCTATAGTGCATTTTTATATTTAGTTAGTGATGTTTTGGGAAGATTCAGCCCATGTGGATGGTGTCATTCCTGAGATGTTGGTCCTGACTTCTATAGTAAAGCAGGCTCAGCAAGCCAGGGAGAACAAGCCAATAAGCAGCACTCCTTCATGACATCTGTATCAGCTCCCACCTCTAGGTTCTTGTCCTGTTTGAGTTCCTGTGCTGAGTTCTTTCAGTGATAGAATACAAAGTATAAGTATAAGTGAAATAAACCCTTTATTTTTCAATTTGGTTTTTGGTTATGTTGTTTTATCACAGAAATACAAACCCTAACTATGGCAGGTAAAATCAAAATATAATTGAGTTCCATTTAAATAATTCAATAAATAATTCTATAGCAAAATTCTGGCAAATCTTTCTTCAAATATTCACAGAACCAAATCACCTTGTTTGCCTCTCTATTTCAGCTGCTATTGTTAAAATATCTAGATTTCTTAGCTTTGATCTATAAATTTTCTATGTGTGATGGTTTTTAGTGTGATTCAGAGGTTTTATAATTTTGTACTTTTCTTTATATGTTAAAACTTTTTATTTCATTTTTCTTCTGTGATCAATGTATATCATTCAGTGATAAGTTGCTTAATCTCCAGGATTTTGAATATTTACTAGAATCTGTTTGATGTCAACTTTAAATGTTATTGAATTGTGATCAGATAGGATTTATGAAGTTATTTCAAATACTTAAATTTATAAAAATTTGATACTCCAGGATGTGGTTTATTTCAGAAAATCTCCCATAAACTACTGGGCATGTACTTTTTAGTGTTTGGGTTGAATATTTTATATATTTTTTAAGTCTATTTTGTGTATGATGTCAATTTATTCTGCTGTCTTTTTTATTTTTACTAAAGTCATATACTATAAATGGATTGTTGTTAATATGTGATTTTTAATGCAGTAGCACATTTTTATGTCATTAGGTACATTTGATGCATATACTCTTAGGATAATAATGTCTTCCTGGTCATCTGTCCCATTGATTAGAATTGAGTGAACTTGTTTATCTTTTAGTTTTATCTTAAAAAATACTTTGTTAGATATTAAAATAGTAATGTCTGCCTTCTTATTGGTCCCATTTAATTAAAACAAATTTTTCTATTCATTACTCTAATATAATTCCAATCTTTAAAGCTAAGCTGTATTTCTTGTAGACAAAGGATATTGTTTTTGTATCCATTCAGTTAGCCCATTATTTTTGAATAGGGAGATAAAGCCATTGGACTTTAATGTTATTATTAAAATGTGTGTATTAGTTGTCATTTTGTTGTTGGTTGTTGTGTCATTCATTGTGTTTGGTTTACAGAAATTTCTGTCCTGCCAGTAATCTCCAAATATCCAGCCAGCAGTTGCTTCACAAATTACCACACATAGGATTTATTAATTATAGATGATCATCCTGTAGTTCAGGCTTATTACTAACTAGCTGTTACACTTAAATTAACCAATAGCTTTTATCTATGTCTAGACACCTGGATGTGTATCTTTTTTCAGTAGAGTACTCTCATCTTACTTTTTTTTTTATCTGGTTTTGACTCCTACCTTTGCCCTTCTCCTTCTCAGCATTCTCAGCTTAACCACACTGCCTATAAGCTCTGCCTAACTACTGACCAAAAAGTGTTTTATTAAAACAATTCAAGTGACAAATCTTTACAGTACACAAGAAGATGATTTCACATCATTATTTTCAGTGATATTTTATGTTATTTTATTGCATCTTCATCAGTTTATGTACATCTAGACTGTTTTTATTTTCTAGCTATTGTGCATAGGGCATGTGCACATTTCCATGTAGAAAGGTATATGGACATTTGTGTATCTGCTAAAGAGTGATAAAGCTGAGTTATGTGCTAGTTATATTTTTTATTTTTTTAAGAAGTTTTATATACTGATCTCCAAATCATTAAACTGATTTACAAACATACTGATAGTGTATAAGGATTCTCCTTTCCTCATATACATGTCAGTACTTTCTAACATATTTTTGACTATGGACATTCTGATTCAGCTAAGGCAGAGTGTGGTGGAATGTCTCTGTATACTGTGAATAAATGAGCTGTTTTGGCCTAAGTATAGCACCATAGAAGTGGGTGGAGAATCAAAGGAGAGACAGGTAGAAGGAGGGTGGAGTTAACCAGTCACCATCTGACCCCCAAAGAAGAAACATGTGAGAAATCCAGGTGAGCCATGATGGACCACATGGCAAGTACATTAAAAGAAATGATTTGAATTAATATGAAAGAAGATCTTGCTAGTAATGTTCTTGAGACCTGGGCCAAATAGTATGAAGTTAACATAAGTGTATGATCCATTTCTTTGGGGGACAAAAGCCGCCATGGTCCAGCTCCAAATCTCTGGCCCAAACAGGCCAGGGAATCTTTCTACAACAGATGGAGTCCAGCATGGGGCAAACACCTGCATGAAGCCTAAGAAAGTTTAAAAAGCTTAAAAAGCATTCTAGATCACTGAAACAGAGCTAAAAGCAGCTATCTGAATTGCATGTCTGAATTGATTTATGGTACATAGATGGTGTGGTGTTCAGGCTAAATTTAAAAATGTCATATCTGAGTCATACAGCTTAAACCCATACATTTTATGGAAGTCTTGGCATAAGTGTGATGGTTTTAAGGTTTCTGCTTATACTGAACAGAAAGGAAACAGAGTCAAAAACAGTTTTTCTGGTAGTAGCATTTCCTGAGTCTGTTCTGGTTGCTGGCAAGAAGAGATGCAGCATGCACCTCAGTCATATTGAAAAGCCACCAAAAGGGATGGAATCAGCAATCACAGTTATACTAGATTTTAAAAGCAATTCAGGTTGGAAAATGATTAAGAATTCTCAATAAAACAGATTTAGACTCACAAAACCTCTAAATGGTGTACAATGTACGTCAAATACACATAGGTTTCAGAGAGAAGAAAAAGGGGGTAAAGAAAGCCCTTAAAAAGGAGAAATAGAAAAAAAAATGAAGAAGGCCATGTAAAGATGGCAAATAAGCAAAGAGTCTAGATTATGGTTATTGTGTTTTCTTTTAATTTTTTAACTTTTAATGAGCTAATTTTAGAAAGACAATTGATTGCTAAATTAAATAAATACATATACTTTAAAGATATCTTGACTTTAATATCTGTTTATAAGAATATATTGCTTGGCGGGACCTAGTGCTGTCTGCAGAATCCCAGCGCATTCTGGAGCAGGGGCAGGTAAACACTGCCCCTGACCACATCCACAGCTCCTGCTGAGGGAATTTGCACGGCTCCCCACCACAACCTCGAACTGAGCAAACCAACTACAGGGGTCTCTGAAGGGCAGATTCAGACCCTGCCCAGAGGTGAGGAGGGGACACCAGGCCTCAGCACCTATATCCCAGCCTGGGAGGGAGAGTTGAGCTCTCATTGCTTCCGGTTCCACTCCTGGGACCAAGTGCTGTCTTCAGAGTCCCAGCACATTCTGGTGCAGGGGCAGGTAAACTCTGCCCCTGACCACATCCACAGCTCCTACTGAGGGAATTTGCAGGGCTCCCCACCACAACCTCGAACTGAGCGAACCAACAACTGCAGGTGTCTCTGAAAGACAAAATCAGACCCTGACCAGAGAGGTGACAGGAGCCACACAAACCCAAGTGCCAAAACTGACCAGGACCATTCTAATTGTGAACCACTGAAGCCATGGGAAAATGTCAGTGCAAAAAAATACATAATAATACAAAGGACAACATGGTAACTCCAGAAGAGAGTGGCGATCTTACAAATACAAGACCTAAACTGAGCAATGAAGAGGGAACAGAAGGAAGCAACACCAAAAATTCCTTTTTCATGATCATCAAAGCTCTAAAAGAAGATATGAAAAAAGCCTTAAAGAAATAGAAGAAAATACAAACAAAAAATTGGAAGAGATGAACAAATCTATGAAAGAAACATGCCAGGAACTTAAAGCTGAAATAGGGGGCTGGAGAGATGGCTCAGCGGTTAAGAGCACCGGCTGCTCTTCCAGAGGACAAGGGTTCGATTCCCAGCACCCACATGGCAGCTAACAACTGTCTGTAGTTCCAGTTCCAGGCAAACACCAAGGCAAATAATTAAATAAATAAAGTTTTTTTAAAAAAAAGCTGAAATAGAAGCAATAAAAAAGGCACAAAATGAGGCAAAAATGGAAATAGAAAACCTGAAGAAAAAAGCTGTAACTACAGATACAAGCATAACAAACAGAGTTCAAGAGATGGAAGATAGAATCTCTGAAGTGGAAGACTAAGTAGCTCAAATAGATATATCAGTCAAAGAAAATAGTAAAACTAAAATAGCCATAACTCAAAATGTTTAGGAAATCTGGGACACCATGAAAAGACCTAATTTGAGAATAATAGGAATAGAAGAAGGAGAAGAATACAAGCTCAAAGACACAGATAATATTTTCAACAAAATCATAGAAGAAAACTTTCCTAACCTGAAGAAGGAAATGCCTATAAAGATACAAGATGCTTACAGAAAACCAAATAGATATGATCCCCAAAAAAAGTCAGCATGCCACATTATAATCAAGCCACAAAACATACAGAACAAAGAAAAAATTTTAAGAACTGCAAAAGAAAAGGGCCAACTCACATATAAAGACAAACCCATCAGAATAACACCTGACTATTCAATGGAAACGATGAAAGCTAGAAGGGCTTGGTCAGAAGTTATACAGACACTAAAAGAGCATGGATGCCAAACAAGAATACTATAACCTGCAAAATTATCAGTCACCATAGATGGAGTAAACAAGGTATTTCAGGACAAAGTCAGACTGAAAGAATATCTATCTACCAATCCAGCACTACAGAGAGTATTAGAGGGAAAATTACAACCTAAGGACCCCAGACACATCCACGAAATCACAAACAATCAATAAGTCCACAAAAGAATACTCTAGAGAAAGGAAATACAAACAAATTACCACCAAAAAGAGCACGAAATATGAATCACAGGTCACTAATTTACCTTAATATCAATGGACTCAACTCTCCTATAAAACGTCACACACTAACAAGATGGATACAACAACAGAATCCATCCTGCTGTTGCCTACAAGAAACACACCTCAACTGCAAAGACAGACACAGGCTTAGAATAAAGGGTTGGGAAATGATTTTCCAGTCAAATGGTCCTAAGAAACAAGCAGGAGTTGCAATCCTAATATCTAACAAAGTAGACTTTAAGCTAAAAGCAATAAAAAGGGACCAAGAGGGTCACTACTTATTCATCACAGGAAAAATTGGTCAAAAGGAGATTTCAATCTTAAATATTTATGCCCCTAATATAGGGGCACCTACATATGTAAAAGAAGCACTGCTAAAACTCGAATCCCACATCAATTCTTACACCCTAATAGTGGGAGACATCAATACCCCACTTTCAACCCTGGATAGAACAACCAGACAGAGCCTCAACAGAGAAATAAGGAGTCTAAATGAGGTTATGATGCAAATGGATTTCATAGAGATCTACAGAGCCTTCCAACCAAAGGCAAAGTAATATACATATTACTCAGCTCCTCATGGAACTTTCTCCAAAATCGACCACATAATTGGTCATAAAGCAAATATCAGCAGATACAAAAAAGTGGAAATAATCCCTTGCAACATATTGGACCATCAGGGCCTAAAGTTAGAGTGCAACAACATCAAATCCCAAAGAAAGCCTACCAACTCATGGAAACTTAACATCAATCAGCTGAACCATCTCTAGGTCAAGGAAGAAATTAAGAAAGAAATCAAAGTCTTCCTAGAATTCAATGAAAATGAATCTACAACGTATCCAAACTTGTGGGGCACAATGAAAGCAGTCTTAAGAGGAAAATTCATAGCGCTAGACGCCTATATGAAAAACCTTGAGAAATCCCACACTAGAGGCCTAACAGTGCAGCTAAAAGCCTTAGAACAATTAGAAGTAAACTCACCTAGAAGGAGTAGGCGGCAGGAAATAATCAAAGTTAGAGCTGAAATCAATACATTTGAAACAAAAAGAACAATACAAAGAATCAATGAATCTAAGAGTTGGTTCTTTGAGAAAGTTAACAAGATAGATAAACCCTTAGCCGAACAAATCGAAAAACAGAGAGAGAGTGTCCAAATCAACAAAATCAGAAATGAAAAGGGGGACATAACAACAGACCCCCAGGAAATACAGAGAATTATCAGGTCATATTTTGAAAATCTGTATTCCACAAAAATGGAAAACCTAGAAGAAATGGACAGCTTTCTGGACAGGCACCATCTTCCAAAATTAAATGAAGACCAGATTAATTA
>PVIH01012997.1:26856-60809 GCA_004025045.1 Sigmodon hispidus | reverse complement strand
ACTTTAGGCCCTGGTGGTCCGATATGTTACAAGGGATTATTTCCATTTTTTTGTATCTGTTGATATTTGCTTTATGACCAATTATGTGGTCAATTTTGGAGAAAGTTCCATGAGGAGCTGAGAAATATGTATATTCCTTTGCCTTTGGGTGGAAGCTTCTGTAGATATCTATTAAATCCATTTGCATCATAACCTCTTTCAGACTCCTTATTTCTCTGTTGAGACTCTGTCTGGTTGATCTATCCAGGGTTGTAAGTGGGGTATTGAAGTCTCCCACTATTAGGGTGTAAGAATTGATGTGGGATTCGAGCTTTAGCAGTGTTTCTTTTACATAAGTAGATTCGCTTATATTAGGGGCATAAATATTTAAGACTGAAATCTCCTCCTGACCAATTTTTCCTGTGATGAATAAGTGGTGACCTTCTTTGTCCCTTTTAATTGCTTTTAGCTTAAAGTCTACTTTATTAGATATTAGGATTGCAACCCATGCTTGTTTCTTAGGACTGTTTGACTGGAAAATCTTTTCCCAACCCTTTATTCTAAGCCTGTGTCTGTCCTTGCAGTTGAGGTGTGTTTCTTGTAGGCAACAGAAGGATGGCTCCTGTTGTTGTTTCCATCTTGTTAGTGTGTGATGTTTTATAGGAGAGTTGAGACCATTGATATTAAGGGAAATTAGTGACCATTGATTCATATTTCCTGCCATTTTTGGTGGTAACTTGTTTGTATTTCCTTTCTCTAGGGTATTCTTCTGTGGAATTATTGATTGTTTGTGATTTCGTGGGTGTATCTGGGGTCCTTTGGTTGGAGTTTTCCCTCTAATACTCTCTGTAGTGCTAGATTGGTAGATAGATATTCCTTCAGTCTGACTTTGTCCTGAAATACCTTGTTTACTCCATCTATGGTGACTGATAATTTTGCAGGGTATAGTATTCTAGTTTGGCAGCCATGCTGTTTTAGTGTCTGTATAACTTCTGACCAAGCCCTTCTAGCTTTCATCGTTTCCATTGAATAGTCAGGCGTTATTCTGATGGGTCTGCCTTTATATGTGAATTGACCCTTTTCTTTTGCAGCTCTTAAATTTTTTTCTTTGTTCTGTATGTTTTGTGGCTTGATTATAATGTGGCGCACTGACTTTTTTTGGGGGTCATATCTATTTGGTGTTCTGTAAGCTTCTTGTATCTTTATAGGCATTTCCTTCTTCAGGTTAGGGAAGTTTTCTTCTATGATTTTATTGAAAACATTATCTGTGCCTTTGAGCTGGTATTCTTCTCCTTCTATTCCTATTGTTCTCAAATTAGGTCTTTTTATGGTGTCCCAGATTTCCTGAACATTTTGAGTTATGGCTTTTTTAGTTTTACTATTTTCTTTGACTGATATATCTATTTGAGCTACTGAGTCTTCCATTTCAGAGATTCTATCTTCCATCTCTTGAACTCTGTTTGTTATGCTTGTATCTGTGGTTCCAGCTTTTTTCTTCAGATTTTCTATTTCCATCTTTGCCTCATTTTGTGCCTTTTTTATTGCTTCCATTTCAGCTTTTAGTTCCTGGGCATGTTTCTTTCATAGATTTGTTCATCTCTTCCAATTTTTTGTTTGTATTTTCTTCTATTTCTTTAAGGCTTTTTTTTAATATCTTCTTTGAGAGCTTTGATGATCATCAAAAAGGAATTTTTGGTGCTGCTTCCTTCTGTTTCCTCTTCATTGCTCTGTTCAGGTCTTGTATTTGTAAGATCGCCACTCTCTTCTGGAGTTACCATGTTGTTCTTTGTATTATTATGTAATTTTTTGTACTGACGTTTGCCCATGGCTTCAGTGGTTCACAATTAGATGGCTCCTGGTCAGTTGTGGCACTTGGGTTTGTGTGCCTCCTGTCACCTCTCTGTCCTTCGGGGACCCCAGAAGTTATCTGTTCGCTCAGTTGGAGGTCGAAGTGGGTAGCCGTGCAAATTCCCTCAGCAGCAGCTGTGGGTATGGTGACAGGCAGAGTTTATCTGCCCCTGCTAGAGTGCGCTGGGACTCTGCAGACAGCACCTGGTCCTGGAAACGGAACTGAATTCGATGAGAGCTTAATTTTCCCCCACTGGCTGGGATATAGGCGCTTGGGCCTGGTGACCCCTCCTCACCTCTGGGCGGGGTCTGAGTCTGTCCTTCAGGGACCTCTGTAGTTATGTGTTCACTCAGTTCGAGGTCGAGGTGGGTAGCTGTGCAAATTCCCTCAGCAGCAGCTGTGGGTATGGTGACAGGCAGACTTCATCTGTGCCTGCTACCGAGTTCGCTGGGACTTACTCTGCAGACAGCACCCAGTCCCAGAACAACCTTTTTATTATTAAAGGTGATTTTTTTAGAATTTCATGCAGCTTATTTTTTATCTTATCCACACTAATTCCTCCTCCTGACTTCTTCTAGATTCACCTCTTTCTCTCCATCCTCTCCTGATGGGGAATGTTTTTCTGTACACTGTGAATTTACTTCATTACCATTGGCTAATTAAAAAACCGTTTTGGCCTATGGCAAGGCAGCTTAGAGGCAGGTAGGAAATCCAAGCAGAGATAAAGAGATAAGGGTGTAGTCAAGGAGACACTGTAGACTTCAGCCCAGAAAGTAAGATGTAGTGGGGTACAGGGAAAGCCACGTGGCAACACATAGGTTAATAGAAATGAGCTGAGTTGTAAGAGCTAGTTGATAATGAGCCTGAGTCATAGGCCAAACAGTTTGTAATTAATATAAGCCTCTGAGTATTTTACAAGCGGCCGCAGGACTGCCGGTGGGAGAGCTTTGTTTGGACTGAGAGGCCCATAAGAGACATAAAACTTCAGGCTACACACCCTCAGCTTTGTGTCCTCTTTGTAAATAGCCCTTTGCCCCTACTTTGTACTGCCCATAGATTTCTGGGTATGGGACCCTCCGTTGGAATGTGATTAACCTACAGATGCTACACCCTTAAAGAAAACTTGACTCTTTCAGCGTTAGAGGTATCACCTGTCTGTGCAGCTCTTCAGTTTGGTGTAGTGGCTTGTGAACGCCATAGGACGCCATGTTAGAATGTTGGATGGCTTGCTCTTACACAGATCTTGTGCAGGCCTCCACAGGTGCTGGGAGTTCACGAGTGCAACTGTCCTGGCAGGTTTTGTTGCAGTCCCCTGAGCTCCGGCTCTTACAGTCTTCCCATCCCTTTAGTATCATAGCCCTTTAGTTTTGGGGAGGAGATGTGCTGAGGATTGTGGGATTCTCTCTCTTTGTACCCTGAGCAACAACTTTGACTTTTTAACTTGGAACTAACTTATAGTCAGAAAGAGAAACAAGTTGATGGGTGGTTAGGACAACTGTGTGAGCCACACGTCTTATCTGAATTCTAGAACCACATTAGAACACTGAACAGCCGAGACACACTGAGCTTACATGTGGTCTACATGACAGAAAACACCCCAGCATTAGAGCAGTAGCAGATACTGCGGCATTAAATATGACCATTAAAGGTGAAAGAGCAGCAGCCTTTAAAAACAGATGAGTGACCAGAGCAAAGAGAAGTATGTTTCAGGAAACTTTGGTTTCATTTTCTTTGAAAGGCATAAACTAGCTGTGATGGTCCGTGCCAGTTATCCCAATACCAGGTGAGATGTGTTAGGAGGATGCTAAATTGGACCACAATGGGCTCCATAGCAAGATTCTGTCCCAAGGGAGGGAAATCAGGAAACCATAGACCGTGTGAAGAAAAAAGATTTAAGATTTTAAAAAGGCAACAAATTGAGCTGAAACCTCATTTATTGAGAGATCATCTGAAATAAGGAAAGCCAAGGAAGTAAGAAGATATTAAATCCATTTATATCAGCCTTTGAAGCACCACAATGTAGAAATGAAACTGTAAGAAGTGAAATGAGCACTGTTTGAAAGAAGTTAGGAGTTTGGCAGAATATAGGGCCAGACCATAGAGAACAGAAGCCTGGAACAGGTCAGTTCCTGGGAGACCTAGCGTGTGATGGTCTCCACTGAAGAAAATTGTGTGAAGTGAGAAAAATTACTCAGGCAGGCGATTGGTTGGGAAGGTAATTCTGACCCCTGGTGTGGGGAATTATAGACACGGGGTGACAATGTCATCATTTGGTGTGGCCCAGGATAGCTTCAAACTGGAGATCCTCCTGCCTCAGCATTCCAGATGCTGGGATTACAGAAGTGAACTGCTCTGTTTAGTTTTCTTTTAGGATTTAAAACATGCCTTTCCCTTTGTAAATTACTGGAAAAGAAAAATAAAGAATGCTTCTCAGAGAAAAATCTGTAAAACAGCCGAAATGTATGAATAAAAACTGTGAAACAAGATTGGACAGTTCCATGGCAGAAAGCACCAGTGGAAAGCACTTCCCTAGTACCCACTCCCATCTAGGTGACTTTCTTTCAGATGATAGACAGTAAGAAACTATGGGCACAACAGTCAACACCGTTATCCGATGGCTCTGGAGAATCAAAAAAGCAGACAGAATGCTGAGGGAGAGAATCTTAGAGGGAGGCCTAGCATGGGTTAGGGTTAGGGCTAGGGTTAGGGTTAGGGCATGGGCTTTGGGCAATTGCTGCATTGGCCTCTCAGTTCTGCTTGCAAAATCAGATTAAAGGGGCTGCGGTACAAAGAACTTGCCATAGAGGACCTAGCCTGAGATATTTCCAAGTTCTGTGTACAAATCCTTCCTGAACCTGAGACTTTCAAACCACACGTGGCAATGTAACTTCTCATCTGTGTTCCCAACTTGATTGGACTAGACTCACCTACAGATAGTATAGCACATCTCTGAGTTTGTCTGTAAAGATATTTCCAGAGATAATTAACTAAGGGGAAGACCTTCCTGCATTTGGGAAGCAGCGTCCCCAAGCATGGGGCCCAGCTGATATAACAGGGAAAGGACCATCTTGGAGCTTGGGTGTTTTCTCCCTGATCATTGGCTGCTGTTATGGGAACTCTCTGGTCTGTCACACCCTCCTTGCCAAGATGGGCAGTGCATCTTCCCTCCATTAAGCTGTTTTTCTTTCTTTTCTTTTTTTAAATTATTTTTATTTTATGTATATTACCCACATATATGTCTGTGTGAGGGTGTTGGAATCTTCACAGTTGTGAAATACGGACAGTTGCAAGCTGCCTTGTGGGAATTGAACCTGGGTCCTCTGGAATAACAGCCAGTCCTCTTAAGTGATGCGTCATCTCTTCTATCTCTCTTTCTTTTTAGATTAGATTTATTCATTTTATTCTGTGTGGGAGTATTTTGCCAGTATGTGTGTATATGCCCCTCGTGTGTGCTTGGTACCTGCAGAAGTCAGAAAAGGGCATAGGATCCCCTAGGACTGGAGTTATGTTTGATTATCAGCAGCCATGTGGGTGCTGGGAACCAAGCCCAGGTCCTCTGCAGGCACAGCAAGTGCCCCTGACCACTGGCCGTGTCTCCAGTTCTTTTCCTTGTGTTCCATCATAGCGACGGGACGTCTAACACAGAAGATTGGTAATAATGGAGTACTACTCAGCAGTAAGAAAAAAGTGATATCCTAAAATTCTCAAGCAAATGGATGGAATTGGAGAATATCCTCCTGAGCGAGGTACCACAAACCCAGAAAGATAAGCAGGGGATGTACTCACTCTAGTGGACTTGTAGAAAAAGTAAAGAATACCCAAGCTGCAAACCACAACCACTGACTAGCTTGAAATCTGAAAGTTGTATTTAATATAGTCTCCTGCTGTTCACCCGATCACAACACTATTCATCCTACACAATGGCATTGTTACATTTTTTTTCTTGTCACTCTATTTGATATTAATTTTTTTTAGAAAATAAAGTCCTTTTTTTTTCCACTAAAAAAAAAAAAAAAAAAAAAAAAAAGAATCAGGGTCACTGCTGTGAGTTTATTTGGTTTGTGCTGTGGAGAGTTCACCTGGTGTGTGTTGTTGTAGTGTTTGTGAGGATTTTGGGAAAGGTCAATGGTGTAGGTCACAGAAGTCTTAGAATGCTGCAAGACCAACAGTGACTGGGGCATGCAGACTTTGAGAATGATCCCCATACATTCATATATTTTTACTCTTAGTCACCAGGGAGTGGAACTGTTTGAGAAGGGTTATGAGGTGTGGCCTTGTTGGAGGAGTGTGTCGCTGGGGGTGGCTTTGAGGTTTCAAAAGCTCATACCAGGCCCAGAGTTTGTCTGCCTGCCTGCCTATCTGTCTGTCTCCCCCTGCTGCCTGTGTAAAGCTCTTAGCGTCTGCTCTAGCATAATACCTGTCCCCTCCCTGCCAACACGATGAACCCTCTAAACTGCAAGTGAACCCCAGTTAAATAACTTTTATCTTAAAGGAGTTTCCTTCAATAAGACCAGCCCCATTGGTGGAATTGTGGATGAGCCAGCCCCGAAGTTGTGAGCATGGGAGACTCTCTGCCGTCTCCTATCCATCAACACCTCAAGCAGCGGGGGAGAGCTGTGGTTATAAGAACCCTAGGGCAGGCCCTGCATCTCACGTGCCCGGGCAGCACAATAGAGTCAATCCCACTGCGGAGGTGTGGGTGGGCCAGCCCGGAAGGTGTGAGCATGGGAGAGCTATCGTTATTACTCATCTGTCATGTGGCAGCATGGGCAGGGGAGAAATGTCCCTCCCCCCATCAATGTCTGAGGCAGGTATCCTTGCACCTCACCAGCTGCAGCACTCAGGCCCCTGCACCTCACCAGCCTGGACAACACAGTTCAACTGCCCTGAAGGTGTAGCTGTAGGAGAGCTGACCCTGAGGATGTGAAAGCAGAACTGGCCCTGCCCCTTGCTCATTGCTGCAAGTGGTGAACTAGCCAGGGCAATGCAGAAGAGCTCACCCTGGTGGTGAGGACCAGGGAGAGCTGGAGGCCTGACCAACCCTGCAGCTACCCAGGCCCAGAACCAGGGTCATGAGCTGGTTCACCCCAACATCCACCCCATCTGTGATCTATTGGAGCACATGAAGGGCTCAGTCTTGTAAGACCCAAAGCTGCAGCATCTCCACAACACAGGGCAACAACAGGACACCCAAGAGGAGTCCCAGTCCCCAGCATCCATAGTGCAGCAGAGACCAGAGGCCTTGACTTTGACTCTGCAAAGAACACTCGAGAGTAAAGACACATGGACAGAGGGGTTACTGCGTGACTTACTATGTCGTACTACAGCTTTCCTGATGAGATTGGGTTTTCCTTTCCTTTTCTTTTTTCTCTTAAATTTTATTTTATTGTGGGCTTGGAAGGGCAGAGGGCAGATACAAAGGGAGATGAGGTCCTTCTTTCCTTTCTGCTGGGGACCGGCTGCTTGTTGTCGAAATGGGCAAGTTCATGAAACCCGGGAAGGTGGTGCTGGTCCTGGCCGGACGCTACTCCGGACGCAAAGTGGTCATCGTCAAGAATATAGATGATGGCACCTCGGATCGCCCTTACAGCCATGCCCTGGTGGCTGGAATTGACCGCTATCCCCGAAAAGTAACAGCTGCCATGGGAAAGAAGAAAATTGCCAAGAGATCCAAGATGAAGTCCTTTGTGAAAGTTTATAACTACAATCACCTCATGCCCACACGGTACTCCGTGGACATCCCCTTGGACAAAACTGTTGTCAACAAGGATGTTTTCAGAGACCCAGCCCTGAAACGCAAGGCCAGGCGGGAGGCCAAGGTCAAGTTTGAGGAACGATACAAGACAGGGAAGAATAAATGGTTTTTCCAGAAGCTCCGCTTTTAGGTATATTTTTGTTTCCATCATTAAAATTTAAAAAAACAAAAAAACAAAAAACAAAACAAAACAAAAAAAAACAAAGGTAGATGAATGGGGTGGAGATGCGTGATGTGAAAGACACAAAGGATAAATAAAAATAAAGAAGTTGCTCTGGTCACAGTGTCTCTCCACAGCAATAGAACATTGACTAAGACAGGACGTGAGGGCAGGCACTGGGAACACTGGCCGCAGTGTGGACAGTGAAGACTGCGACGGGGTTTCCTGTAGGAACTGGGCTCTTCTGAGAATGGGATTAGAGTGTGTGTCACACCATGGCGAAACATTGCCTGCATTTGGTGGAAGGTTGATTATTTGGTGGAAGGTACTTTATTGTTTTAAAAGAGTGATTTATTATCCAGTGTAGCATAATCCCTTTATTCCTAGCACTTCAGAGGCAGACTCAGGCAGATCTCTGAGTTCAAGGGCAGCCTATCTACAGAGCAAGTTCCAGGACAGCCAGGCTACACAGAGAAACCCCTGTCTTGAAAAACAAACAAAAGGTGATTTATTTTATTATTTTTAACTATGTATATAAGTGTCGGTCTGTGTGCGAGTATGCACCTGTGAGTGTGGGTGCCCTCAGAGGTCGGAGGCACTGGCCCTTCCTTCTGGAGCTGGAGTCACAGGTGTTTGTGATCTGCTGGTGTGAGTTCTGGAAAGCAGACTCAGGTCCTTGTATGAGCAGTATGTGCTGTTGACAGTGAGCCTCTCCTGCAGCCTCTAACAGAGCTCATTCCAAACCAGTCCAGCTGTGGCACTGTTACTGCTGGTTGCCTTTAGTGTAGTTTATAGTAAGAACTGTGATGAACAGCAGAACAGCCAGGTTTGAAAGTTTTTCAGTTTCCCTAGGGAAAAAAGGTGTCTACAAAATTTGTGTCCAAGGGAAATATGACTTCTGAAGAGACGAAAGCCATTAGAAACAAAGCAGGTGCTTTGTATTGGGAAATAGAAAAGGCACCTCAGGAACTGGTCAGACCCAGCTGTCACAGGCTCAAGTACCTGAAAGATTGAACAAATGAGACTTTCCTTGGAAAAGAAAGCTTTAAACCTGGGTGTGGTGGTGCATGCCTGTATCCCCAACATCCAGGAGGCTAATGCAAGAGTATCCTCACTTGAGGCCAGCCTGGGCTACATAGTAAGTTCAAGACAAGTCTGGGCTTTTATTGTCCTTAGGTTTCTTTGAGTGTGATGTAAGCCCACAGATCACAGTGTGGTTCAAAGAAGCCTATCGCATTTTAGCATTATCACTCTATGGCTCTAATTCTGTCAATTTTTGGCAAATTGTGTGTTGAACCCTGAATATTAGTTTCTTTATAAACTGAAAAATGGGCATAAGTGATTTACTTTTTAGGGTTATTGTGGTTATGTGGACTACTTGGCATGTATGTAATACATATTGCATTAAGTCTCAGCTTCGGCTTTTGTCCTTACCTCTCATTTGAGGGCAGGGCAGTGAAGGTCAGTGGCTGTGTGGTGAGGTGACTATCTAGGCTACAGCTTCTCTCCTCCACCTCTCTCTGCTCTTAACCCTTCTCTGCCTCTCATTAGAGTCTCACACTGACTCCCAGCCTGGCATTAGACTCTCCTTCCCCCGCCTCCCCCCGCCCACACCACCTGCCTGGCTGTATAACCACAATTTACAATCAAAGGGAAATCATAATTTGCTATATTATTGATAGACTTTGTAAAATATTGTTTGGACTTCAGTTTTGTTATTGAAGGAAACCAAATATTGTGCTGTGGACATTGGGGGAAAGTATTTCAATTTTACCGTATTTACCTGATGTTGGATAGAAATTTAAAGCCATATTTATTGGTCTAGAAATGTTAATTTTTCCCAGTTGTGTAGAGGAAATGCAGTGTATTAACTATGTAAGGTCTTACCTACGTGAGTTGATTACAGAAACTAATAAAACATTTTCTAAATAATGAAAGAGAAAAACTAAATTGTGGTTGCTGCTTAAATTGTCTAAAGGTGCCCTTTAAAACAATCTGTAATAAAATAATAATATCTTAGAAGGATAAATCATATTGACCCCAGAGAGCCATGTAAATATTTTATGTCAGGAAATATTTTATAGGAAAATTTCTTTGAATTACCTTTCTCAAATGCCTTTTTTACTTTAAACCAGTTTGTACATGTATAAATAGGCATTATTCATCTTTTTGGTTTCAAAACTTGAAATTTAAGGAAAAGATCTGCCATCCACATGCATCTCCACAGCACTGAAGTGCTTGTCATTACTTTAAAAAACCCTCTTTGCATGAATTTCATCTCCAAGTATTATTACAATCCTTCTCTCTGCAGGGTTTAGAGTCCTCAAACCAGTCTCTACAAAATGAATGTCCTGTAATCCCAGTCCTCTAGCTCATATAGCCAAGTGTTCATTTTGCTCTGTTCAAAAATTATTAAAAAAAAAAATCACAGGCAAGAATTGGTAAATTTTTAACTGGTATTTGTAAATAATGGCAACTGTTGATATAAAATCTTTACATCTAAGAAGGTTAAAATTAAATGTTAAAAATTTGTAACTAAAAACATTTCAGGAGATAGATCCATTGTATTGCAATTAGCATGATTTGAATTGCAGAGAAACTTCAACTTAATGACTGATGCCCCCTTTCCATTACATGTTCCATAAAAGCCCAATTACTTTCAAACCAATGGATTTCTGTTTAGGATTCTGCTTAGAAAATGCCCCTCAGAAAATAATGTTTTGAATCAGGTGTCTTTGTAAAGGCTGAGTTTTACAAATTTAACCCTTGAAACATTAAATCTGTAACATTACAGATTTACTGAAACCATTAATGGCATTGGTTACTGTCATTCTCTGACTTGCTGATGAGTGAGAGTCTTTTCCTAACTGCAGTGAGCATTCACAGCTTGCAGTGACCTTTCATTCCAAAGGCACATGCTTGTCAGTCTCCCTAGCATTAGAAAAAGAAAACAGCTGTGGCAGCACAGGCCTTCAATCTCAGAGCTACCCAGGCGGAGGCAGGCAGGTCTCTGCATGGTGAGTTCTAGAACAACCAGCTGGGCCTACGTAGTTAGACCCTGTCTCGAAAATAACAACCAAACAAAAACAAAACAAAACAAAACAAAACAAAAACCCTTAAAAATACCTTAGCTTTGTCATAGACTGTTGTGCTCATAGATACTCACTACTGCTGCTGCTGTGTCTTTATAAAGGTGTTTCTAATATATAATAGAAATGGCACATTTTAAAAACTGTTGATATATGGGGGGTCATTTAATATAGCACTCATATATTTCAAAAAAGTTAAAAATTAAATTCATTATTTAAACCATCACCACAACCACATAGCAGATAATTCTGCTTCTTCCCAAAGTTTCCTGTGTCCTTTATCAGTACTCACTGTCTGTCCTGCCTTCTTTGCTTGGGCAACCACCACTTACCTGCTTTCCTAGCCATGAATGGGCTTGTCTTTTCTCTAGTGTTATATCAAGGGAACTACTTCATGCATATTGTTTTCGGTCTGGTTTCTTTTGAGATTTGCCTACTGTACACTTATTTTATATATTTTTTTATTTTTATTTATTTATTTATTTATTTTTTGCAGAATAGTATTTCATTGTGCAGATGTCCATGATCTGTTATCTGTTCACCAAATGCTGCACATCTGGATTGCCTCCAGGTTGCGAATGTTACAAATAAAAGATTTTTTTTTTTTGCTTTGCTTTTTTTTTTGTATGAATAAAGCTGCTAGAACATGGACTACATTTTTAAAATTCTTAGTTTCACATTTTTTTGCTTCCTGTCAATCATATCTGTTATTTTGTTAGTGAGGTTCTGGGTGCTGAGTCTGGGCCTCATGCCTGTTAGGAAAACATTTTACCCCAGATGGCTCCCGGGCCCCACGACATTGTAATCCACCTTCTACAACTTTTGCAATTGATGAAAACTATGTGGAAATACTTGCTTTTAAACATGTTTCCCAAATTTTACCTATTTTACTCACTGGAGGTAAGGATTCCAGTAAAGAGAAGATCTCATGGTGACCTTTGACATCCTCAGAGCCTGACTGGTGGTCTCTTCTCTTTTGTGATGTCCCTAAGTCAGAATTTAGATGTAAGGGAATGAAGCCTCTTCTTTATTACCACGGAGCACATGAAACTCTTCCTTTACTGTAATGATGCCATGAGCGTTTCTAAGGAGAGTAAATGATGTTTTCTATGATCATTTTATTCTAATGAAACATAGCAGCTGAAATCTATCACAGTTATAAAATTTCCTCTAAACAAATATAGAAAAGGTTCTACAATGCTATATTTTGAAGAAAAAAATGAGATAATCTGTGTTTTTTACTTGAGAAAACATTTTTATAGTTTTAAAAAAAATTAGTAATCTTATAAAATGTTTATAAAAGACAATTGTTTGATTCAATAAGATTTCAGACTCTTGAAAATGTTTTTCTAAGAAGTTTCCCTTAAAAATATTTTTAAGGTTTTAAAATTAGTTTTATTTATATGTATATATGTGTCTCTGCATGTGTGTATGAGCATGTGCATGAAGGTGCCTGAACCCCAGGACCTGTAATTACAGACAGCTGTGAGCTGCCTGATGTTGTTGGGAATGGAACTCCGGCCCTCTGTAAAAGCAGCAAGTGCTATAACCACTGAGCCATCTCTCCAGCTCCCTTTTCTTTTTTAAAGCTGTATTTTATTATAGATTTATGCATATGGGTGTGGTTGTGTGCACATGTACATGTGTGCACAAAGATGCCAGAATATGTTGTGGGATGCCCAGGAGCTGGAAATACAAGTGGCTGTGAACCCCTGTTTTATTTTTTTCAAGACAAGGCAGTTCTATAGCTCAGTCTAGCCTCCTCCAGAATCTTCTGAGCCTTTGCCTCCCGAGTACACAATTACATGTGTGTGCCTCCCGAGTACATGGTTTACATGTGTGTGCCTCCCGAGTACACGGTTTACATGTGTATGCCTCCTGAGTACCACAGCTATATATGTGTGCCACTTTGTTTTGCTAAATTCTTCCTTTAAAAGACAGCCATGGGACCTCCTGCCCATGCTGGGGAGGAGATAAAGAGATGTGGAGAAGAGAGAGTGACTGGAAGGTGTGGGACGGGGAAGGGAGCTTGAACAAGGATATACACAGATAAAAAAATATGACTTTATTCATAAATAATAAATTATTAATAAAAATTCTTAAAGTCTATTGCCATTTTCTTTTTGTTTGCTTTTTGAAAATAAGTATATTTATGAATCTGTATTTTGTGTAAGCATACATTCACTGTGGCACAAACATATGTTGAAAAAAACCTAGGTAAGAAAATATTGCCTTTGATACAATCACCTTGTATCCTACCTTATTAAGAAGACAATCTATTTTCAGACTATCTATTACACTGGCCTTTCCTTACTTTTTAATCAAATATGTGACCTCAGTACAAATTTAGGAGCAATTTTGTCTATTATGTGTCTTCTAAAAAGGTTAATTTTACATGACTTAATTAATTACTGAGAACGTACAAGACAAGGAAAGATGGTTCCTTTCCTGATACAATCTATGGTCCAGGGCTAAGTCCTCCTCCTCCCCTACTTCTTTTTGTTTCTTTTTTTTTTTTTTTTTTTTTTTTTAAAAAACTTTATTTATTTGACTTGGTGTTTTGCCTGGAACTGGAACTACAGACAGTTGTTAGCTGCCATGTGGGTGCTGGGAATCGAACCCGGGTCCTCTGGAAGAGCAGACAGTGCTCTTAACCGCTGAGCCATCTCTCCAGCCCCTTCTTTTTGTTTCTTGAGGCAGGGTTTCTTTCTGTATCCCTGGCTGTCCTGGAACTCCCTCTGTAGACCAGGATGGCCTTGAACTCACTGAGATCCGCCTGCCTCTCCCTCCGGAGTGCCTGGACTAACGGCAGGCTCCACATGCCCAGCTCTCTGCATCATCTTCTTCTGTAGAATGATTAATTTAGGACTCTGAAGATGTGTTTTACATTCTCCACTGCCTCTTCCTCCCACTTAAAGACAGTTAGTTGGCATGCTTTTGATTTCATTTCTGTGACTGCTGATTTTTCTTCTATTAAAAATGTAGTGAATCTTGGTACAGTCTGAACAGAAATAATTTTGATCAACTTTTTCTTGTGCTTTCTTAGTCAGTAGAAAGCTTCCTTTGCCAGACTAAAAGATAAAGTATCGGGCTGAAGAGATGGCTCAGAGGTTAAGAGCACTGACTGTTCTTCCTGAGGTCCTGAGCTCAATTCCCAGCAACCATATGGTGGCTCATAACCATCTATGATGACATCTGGGCCCTCTTCTGTGTACTGTATACACAATAAATAAATAAACCTTTAGAAAAAGATAAAGTATCATTGTGACTGAAGCTAAGTAAAAAGCTTATGCATTTGTTTGTTTCAGATCTCTATAAAAACGGACTCCAGAGGGCTAACTTTGTACCATTTATAGCTGTCCTGAAGGTAAGGGGAAATCATTCATTCATCTAATGACTGAGGCATGCTAGTGATTGCTGAGTGATTTTGTAGGGACACCTCAGTCTTGTATCAAGCAGAATTCATCTTCACATTTAGACAGTGATAGTCACAGCCAAGAACAGAAAGATATCTTTTAAAAATAGTATTCCCCCATGTGTACATGGAAAAAATTACAAATATAGTCCAAATTATTTCCTAGCTGAAACATTTGATAGTTTACATTTTATAAACCTTAATTTGAGGTTTGCTCATAAATATTAGAGCAGAATGTTTAAACTTATACATTTATTTCTGAAAAAAAATGTTTGGTGTTCTTTGTTTCCTTCAGGCTAATGGCCATTATTAACATGTTTTCCTAGCTATTAAAGTTGCTATTCTAGAACACCATTATTACAAAAATATTCTAATATATTTAAATGTGATTGCCATCAAGTTATCATGAAATTATGTCAAGTTGAGGCACATAAATAGTTTAAATATTTGTGTGTATCATTGCTGCATAGAGTTTAAAATAGTCTTCATTACAATATCATTAAGAATAAAATAGCCTTCTTTTTTTTACTGTTAATTCTAAGTAATTTCTACATGATTATGCACTAATTCTATGGCCTACCAATATTTCTTGAAAACCTAGTGTGTGCAAAGTGCCAAAGTCATAATAGGTAATAGAATTATGAAATATGGGATTTTTATTTTTGGGTTTTTATAATGTAGTTGAGAATGTAAAGCGTACGCAAATACTTAAAGCAAAAAGCAAAGTGTACAGTTCTCAAATGAAGCACAATTACGTGCCGAATGTAATTCATCTAATTTTAGATATTTAAAAATTCTCAGTCCATATCAACTTATCTGAAAAAGAAAAAAGTTTTATTTAACAAAAACTAAACTCTAAAAATTCTTCCTAAGAAGGAGCATAAATAGCTTCAAATACTCTAAACACACAGTCAGACAGTCTCTTTGACATACACTTTAGCTGGATTATTGTCGGTGCCTGCAATAACACAGAAGAATTCAAACATCTGTTTCCCTGACCAATTTCTGGTTTCTGAGGATTTTAATTTCTCTGAGATATTTATAGATGTGGGGAAAGTGCTTCCCGAAGACCCGAACTGTCAGTAACGTCCCCTTTCGTATTCATACTTCACACATGGGGAGAGGTAGATTTTCCTCTATACTCCAAAGTAATATGCTCTTCAAAGAGACCAAGATACAAACAAGAAACAAACAAACAAAATATAGATGCCTAAAATAGTATCTTCACATAGCAAGCTATAGAAAGAGAAGACGTTTTGGGGAGACAATAAACCTTTTTCCCCTTTTGGCCAGTAATTTATCATAATTCAGTATACAACGCCAGCAATAGACAGCTAAACTGACCAAACTGAATTTCATTTCCATTCACTTTCCTGCTCTTTTCTGAAGAAAAAAGAACATCAGAAATGAACAATCTATAATTTTAAATTGAACATGAACTGACACGCCCAAGAATCAAAGTAAAGATTGCATTAGACAATATCTAAAATGTCCAGTTCATTAATAAACTTTCTTATATGTAAGAGAACACAGTTCAGTGGTAAGGAACTAGTGCTGTTGTATGGGAGCTTGTCTGTCTTTGGGATGGTTGATGCTTGAGTCACCGGGATGAGGCAAGTTCAAGTGAAGCATGGCCTCCATCAGACTTCCTGGGAGGCATTGTCTTAACTTTTCATTGGTAGAAGAGCCCACTGTGGTGGCACCATCCCTACGCAGGTGGGGCCTGGGCAGCCTGGAAGGCAGTCTCTGCTTCAGTTCTTCCCTCCAGGATTCTGCCATGAATTCCTGCCTTGTCTTCCCTCCATGAAAGCCAAATAAATCCTTTTCTTCCCTAAGAGGCTTTTGAACAGTGTTTACTGAGTAAAGAGTATCTGTTTGGGGTGGTGAAAAGTCCTAGAAATGGATAATGGGCCTGGGGAATGTAGTGGAAATGCTTAAGGCCAGTGAGTTAAGGTAAATGTTATGCATATTTTTCCTAGACAGGGTAGATAGCCCTGGCTATCCTGAAACACACTCTGTAGATCAGGCTGAACTCAAATCAGAGATTTGAGTGCTGGGATTAAAGACATGCAGCGCCATGCCAAGATTTTTTTTAAAAAGTTATCCATATTTTTAAATAAAAGTCTAAATAATTAAAATAAGATTCTGAGTTTTATGACAGATTATAAAAATGTCCCCAGATTTTAGTTAATAAACACTCCTAGCAAAGACTGGGAAGACCCCAATGGGTGTGGAAATATAATTTGTTGACAGTGGCATCAGTCAAAATGACAGATGGTAGAATTATCTGATAAAAAATTTAAAGTACTTACAATACCGGTACTTCCACAGGGGTGCATGTGTGTGCTCCATCCTGTGGCCTTAGCACCTCAATATTCTAGGAAGTTCTATTCGCAAATGATATTCATGCCATATAGGACATAGCCTCCAAGCATGTAAGACAAGCGACAAAATGATAAATAGGAGAAACAGATTTTCTTAGGAGGGGATGCTTCTCATGAGCTTTTCTATACCTGGTGGAGGAAAGACAGCAGTGGAACCTGAGCAGCCTTGTGAATGAGTCTCACTAGATGTCAGACAGAGCAGTGTCTCCAGACACCATGCAGTTGAGCATCTGTGAATAACATCATTACAGAATGTGAGCCACAGTTTCTTGTTTGTAAATGAACACACACACACACACACACACACACACACACACACACACACACACACACACGCACACACACACTCCTTTAAAGGACAAAAGTAGTGATTCGTGAAAGTTGCATTCGCCATGGCATGCCTGCACGCAGAGCACATGCCCCACCCTCACCGCCCCTCACAATCAGTCAATGTAAACACACAAACAGAACAAAACAAAGAACTGCAGCTGGCGGTGCCCTGGCAGCTTCTCCCTGCCGAAGGAGGTCCTAGGCTGCTGGGAGAGGGTCATTCCTGGTGCCCAGGTCCTAGGGTCTCCTTCCATCGTGACATTTTTCAGTCTTTTAATATTTGCTTTATAAATAATTTCCAGGGGTTGAAATTATACTTCTCCTCATTCCCTGAGCGGAAGTCACCTTATCAAAGGTCTTCATATGTAAATCCTACCCTCTTGGTCATTCCTGGTTGGTGTTGGCCCCCAGGTCTGGTCATTTAGATTGGGTGCTGGACATAGCGATCAATGCATTGAGCCTGTGATGATTTCCTTTAATTATGCTAAGAATTTTTTTTTTTTGGCCAGTGGTTGAGTTTCTTGCAGTTAAGCTTGATCCTTTGCAGGGTTGTTTTCAAGTCATGTGGGATATACAAAGACCAGCCCATACTCCAGCCCTCTTTCAGCATTAGACTAGACTCATTCAGACTGCTTAGGCTGGGATCTTCTGTATATCCACTGGTGTTCAGAGAGCTGTTTACTCTAGCTATTCAGAATGCTTACACACTTGTCAGTTTTATGTGACTTGTTCTTTGCTAAGTCATATGTACTTAACAATTATACAATTTAATGTTCAGCCAAAGGTTAAAGGCATTTCTTATTTGTGATGGTTTGAATGAGATGACCCTGTCTTCTTAGGCATTTGAATACTTGGTAGCACTGCTCAGGGAGGATTGGGTGTGGCCTTGGTACAGGATGTCACTGACCCTCAAAGCCTGCCACCATTCCCAGTGTATTCTGTCTATCCATTTTGTATCATGGTTTGAGGTCTGAATCTGCAGCACCCTGCTCCAGCCTGCTGCCTAGCTATTCCTGCCATTGTGACATAACCTTTGGGAACTGCAGTACCAGATAATTTTTTTTTTTTTATTCTGTGAGTTGTCTTGGTCATGGTCTTTTAGCACAGCAATTGAAAGTAACTAATATAGAATTTGGTACTAGCAATGGGGTATGTACATTCTGTATTATATTATGTTAGAAGTATAAAAGTTTTATTTTTTATTTTACTGAGGGTTATAGTTAAGAGATATCCTTGAGTCTCAGAAAAGATGTTGGGCTTTAGCAGTGTTAAGACTGAAAGACTCTGAGGACTTACATATTTGGACTAAATATGTTTTTGTTATAATATGGCCGTGAGCCCGTGGAGGCCAGGGGGTAGAATGTGGTGGTTTAAATAAGAATGTCCCACATAGGCTTTGCTATTTGAATACTTTGTCCCACTTGGTGGAGCTGTTTGAGTAGGTGTAAGAAGTGTGGCCTTGCTGGCGGTGGGTGGGCTTTGAGGTAGGAAAGATGACTGGGGGTGAAGGCACTCGGCAGGCCAGGGATCTGAGTTTAGTCCTCAGACCCTGTAATGTGGGGGGAGAGAAGTGACCACACAGAGCTGTCCTCTGGCCGGCCGCCGCGCGCGCGCACACACACACACACACACACACACACACACACACACACTAAAATTTGTTTGTTTTTTACACACAAAGGTGTATAGAAAACTTCAGGAGCAGGAAGGAGAGACTTAACTAGTTACACACAGTACATTATCGAGGTAAAAACCCGCCCTGAGATATGTTTATAAACAGGGTTTATTTGGTGAAAATAGCTTATAAAACAGAGCCGGTTTTAGGAGAAGATGACAGGATGAGGTTGCAGCGCGCCGGAGTCTTTTTAAGGAAGATTTTTTATCTCCACTCCGTACGTCCGAACTCTCGGGCAGCTGGAGCGAACTGCGCACTCGGTCAGGGAACTCTCGCGAGAGAATGACGACTTCCTGTCCTGGTCCCCTCCCTCGAAGGTCTACTTCTGAAATCTTTTTCAGTTAACCACGCCCCACTTGTCTCCAGTCTTATGATGTGATCGTTCACATATATAGTTCTTGATTTCCCGCTACATCTCCCCGTTTTGTCTAAATAGGAAGGTTTTAAACTAGGTATAAAACTATATATTATAGGGATCATCATAAGACAGTGTCTGGGAAAGAGAAAGGTATTAACATAAGTGAGGTTAAACTATTGTTAACAAACAACAACTACAAAGTACAATTTAATATCTAAAATGTTGATATGAGAAAATGTACAAGGATTGTTTTAAGGCTGTTTATCTTAAACAATAGAGTTTTAACACTTGAGTGTCTTTGTTGAAATGTGAAGTGATAACAACCTCAACTATTTAATCTTTAACACTATTAAGACCTGAGAAGGAAAATATATATCAAGTTGGAATCATGAAGTAACTTTTAGAATTTAGGAGAAGACAACGACAGTTAACTACCTGGACAGTCATCTACTATTTTTTTGTATAGCGGGAGCATTTATCTTTGTGGCTACTGGCCTAGGATATTTGACAAGTTTTTATAGAAGCAGGGTATTTTTTGGTAGGACCGTCTTATCTTGTCTAGGCAGGCTTTGGCAGTCTTTATTTTTTTATCTTGTAGGTCTATTTTGGACAGTGAGCACGCTGACAGCAGTGGGCGCAAGTGTAGTCTTTTGTCTCTTAGGCCATTATTTGTCGAACTAAATAATCTCTTTGTAAGATGTCTGTGATGTTTAACACTACCTTAAGAAAGGAATGGTGATGCCAGGAGTTGTCATGTCTCTCAAGGCCAAATTTGAGATAATAAAATCTTGAATGTCATATTTTTTTGGTCTATGAAGTGGTTGAAGACATCTATCTATTGGGTGTATTTTAACATGTTTTTGAAAAAGCTGAGTATTTTGACTTTTAGGTGATAAATCTGAGTAACTATAATCGCCAATTATCACAATAAAAACCCGCCCTAAAATATGTTTTAAACAAAATTTATTTAATAAAAATAACTTATAAAACAGAGCCAGTTTTTAAAAAAAAAATGACAAAATAAAGTTACAGCACGCCAGAGCCTTTTTAAAAAAAAATTTTTATCTCCACGTCATATGTCCAAACTCCCAAACAACTAAAACAAACTACACACTCAGTCAAAAAACTCTCACAAAAAAATGACAACTTCCTGTCCTAGTCCCCTCCCTCAAAAGTCTACTTCTAAAATCTTTTTCAGTTAACCACGCCCCACTTGTCTCCAGTCTTATGACACAATCGTTCACATATATAATTCTTAATTTCCCACTACAGTACATGGCGAGTGCTTTGGCTCAGAAAACAAAACAAAATACAATTTTTGGTATTTTAAGAAATTGAAAAGACAAACACCAAGGCAAATAAATAAATAAGTTTTTTTAAAAAAAGAAATTTAAAAAGTCACGTTACTAATATGCTAAAGAGGATGGATTGAATATAAGCAGAAGAAAAGTGAGATAGCAGAAATAAAAACAATGGGAAATTGTGGAGGTAGAAACTATTACAGAGACAACATAAGATAAGAAAAGGGGGTAGAAAATGTCTCCATTCACTTGTGTGCGTGTGTGTATGTGTGTGTGTGTACCTGTGTGCCTGTGTTTGTGAGTGTGTGTGGAAAGTTTGTGCTGTTTTGTTCATGTTGGACATCCTCCTGCCCCAGCTTCCTAAATCACTCATTACAATCATGTCTGGGTGGGGGGAGACCTGAGGATGAAGTAGAAAACAGGTTTTATAAAATAGAAAAATTCAGATATAATGTTCACTGTATATTTGCCTAATGCCACCAAGAATAATATATTTTTCCATTGTATAATTTAACTTCAGAATCAAGCAAAATTCTATCATCAATAAGAAAAAAATTATTGTGAAAACTCTCAAGTTTATCTGAGATCTATTCATTTCAAGTAGATACCATAATAAAGTAGAATACAATTGTCCTTACAGTGCTGAAATTAAAAGGCATTGGGACTGGAGAGATGACTCAGCTGATAAAGAGTCCTGCCTGCTCTTTCAAGGGACCCAGTTTGATTTCCAGCACCCACATGGCAGCTCACACCCATTTGGATCCCAGTTCCAGGGGATGCAATAACTTCTGTCTTCTGAGAACACTGCACAGATGTGTACAGATGTGGGGCACAGACATACATTCAGGCAAAACACTCCACATACATAAAATGAAATAACAGAAGAAAAAAATAGTATCTTGTCAGCTGGGTTAACACATCTTAAACTGCCAGACATGCCAGACGTAACATCCTCCTGTAGTTCTGATGGTTGAGGAGGTAGGCCTGCACATTCAAGGCCAGCCTGAACTACATAGTGAGCCTGTGTCTCAAACAGGCCAGTGGAAAAATAAATAACTCCCTGCTACATTTCAGAGCCACTAAATTAAAAAAAAAAGATATGTATTTTTGGACATATGATAATGTAGGAATTACAGCCATCATGAAATTTCCTGAGCAAATTACTTTTAAGATTTCATACCACCAGTCAAAATGAATAACTTATAAATAGAGATATTACAGTAAAATAATTGGTGGTGGTTGAATGGAATCTGATTAAACATTTCAGGCAATAACATTTTTATCATGTCATGTGAACACTTCTGTAATTGAATTAAGTACGGAATGCTGAAGTAGATGGCAAAGAGGCCTTGACCTGAATGAGCAGGGTGGGCAGAGAAAGTGGCACACGTCAGCATCCATCATCCCAAAGAGCACATCGAGATGTAAAAGTCAAAACTTTCCAAGAAAGGCAGGGGCATTGATCATAGAGGCAGTGTATGAAAAAGATGAAGCCATGAAGACTGGAAGCTTAAAATATGACTAATAATTCATTAATTATCACTGTTCTTCTGTTTATTTGAAGCTTTAAGGGTTTAAGACGTGGATTTCCTCTTCTGCGTCCAGATAGAAACAAGATATATTTGGTGTCACATGTTAGTGAAAAGGACCATGTTGGCACTCATTGCTCTTATATAAAAAGATAATTAATAGAGTAATCATACTCATTGCTCTTATATAAAAAGATAATTAATAGAGTAATCATACTCATTGCTCTTATATAAAAAGAGAGTTAATATAGTAATTGTTAAAGTCTGTAATTTGAAACTCCATGCCAACCACATGTCACAATCGTATTTTTTCCTTGTGGTATTTATAAAGCCTAGGTAATTCTTCTAAAGTATGTGTACTAATAAAATTGTTAGAGCAGCTGCCAGTATCTGCAGAGACTTATTTTTTACAGTTAAATGTTTCTGTCTTGGTCTCTGCATTGCAATATTTTACAGAAATTTGATCATCTGTATTCAGGTCAGCATAAGAACCAGTAGACAAATCTGACCTGTTATCTGCTTTTGTGAATAAAGCTTTATTGAAGGCTTTATTTTTTTGCATGTTGTCTATAGCTCTTTTCAACATTTTAGCAACAGAGTTGAATCCCTGCAGCAGAGACCAATGGTCTTGAAAGCCTAAAATACTTAGGCTCTGTCCTTTTCCAGACAGTGTATGGCTCCTCATTGATAAAGTGTGTGAGGAACAAACAGCTTCTTAAAATAATATGTGTAAACAGCATATATTTCCTAGAAAATGTTACTTTTCATGTGACGGAAACCCTATGTGAGGATAGATTCAGTAGTAGCTGTCAGAGAAAGTGTCAGCTCACATGTTAGATAAATGGTTGGTGGAAAGGGAAAGCATGTCTCTGTATGCTGTAAATAAAGGACTGTTTTGGCCTATGCACAGCACCATAGAAGTGGGTGGAGAATCAGAGGGCAGGCAGGTAGGAGAAGGGTGAAGTTAGTCAGTCGCCATCCGACCCCCGAAGGAGGAACATGGAGATGGCTCAGCGGTTAAGAGCACTGTCTGCTCTTCCAGAGGACCCGGGTTCGATTCCCAGCACCCACATGGCAGCTAACAACTGTCTGTAGTTCCAGTTCAAGGCAAACACCAAGGCAAATAAATAAATAAAGTTTAAAAAAAAAAAAAAAAGATACAGGTGAGCCACGGGCTGGGCCACATGGCGGATAGATTAGTAGAAATGGGTTGATTTAAGATGAAAGAGCTAGCTAGTAATGTGCTTAAGACATGGACCAAACAGTATAAAGTATAAAAAAAAAAGAAAGAAAGGGAGAGAGCATGGTGGGCTGGGAGCCAGGAGAGTGGCCAGCATCAACTTCAGATAATTCAGGAATTTGGGGTTATTGGCTTTGTTAGAATCAAGTGAAAACGTTATTTTCATCCAAACAAACAAACATACTTATGTATTTATTTGCAGTCTGGAGACTGAATCTAGGTACTTGTACACATAGGGTAAATATTTTACTTCTAAGCCATATCTGTAGCCCTAGTTTTTACATTTTTGTTTTGTTATTTATTTATTTAGAGACAGAGTCTTAATCTGTATGCCAGGCTGGCCCAAATCTCACTGTATAAGCCAGGCTGGCCTGACACTTGTAGCAATCCTTTGCCTCAGGTTTTTGAGTGCTAGGATTAGAGATGTGGACAATCATGTTCAGTAATTTTATAATTATATTCATTTTACAAACCTGAGCTGTCATCAGTATTTAAAATTATGATTTTAAAGGTATAGAGGACTAACTGATAATTTCACAAAAGTATTAGAGTTTTGTTTCTTTTTGTTTTGTTTTGTTTTAAGGTTAATCCCAAATTGGACTAACTAGCTTTGGGAGTTGGAGGGTTGAATTGGCTAGCACTCATTTCTAGTCACATCTGATCAGGTTCTGGCAACAGATGACACTTCAGACCTGTCTTTTATATTTGACTAAAAAATTCTATTCACCCCATCACTTACCATTCAGATTATTTTGTTTGATTTATTCCATAAAGAAAGAAATGCTGTGTGTAGATTTTAAAGTTAAAAATTCTGTGTGAATCTTACTTCCACGTTTAGGATTTTCATCATCTGTTCACCTCTAGAACAGCTTTAGAGCAGCCAGGAAACATCCATGCTGTGACGTAGATGCACCACTGCTGGAATGCCAGCACTCTGACTGTCCTTTACAATGACCACAAGCTGTCTCTTTTTAAAAGTTCTCTATTTCCTCTGAAGATTAAGATTTAGGTGCCTGACTACTGTGGTGATAACTCTGAGCTAGTGGACAGCAATCAGCAAAGCATCCTACGGTAAAATTTTCTCCTTCATTAGTCTCATTTAGAAGATGAAATTAGAGAACAGTAAGGTCCTAGCATTAACTCTTTGGAATTTTCTATTTCTGACAAAATGTTGCTCATTTAGAAGCATTATATTATGATTTAGCATGAGTTGATTTTATATAAAATGCATAGATACTTAATGATCAAAGAGACTAACAGTTTCATTGCTACTAAGTTTATAATATTTAATATTCAGGAATGACTACATATCTCCTACTTGGTAATATTTCTGGGCTGTTATGTTTTCTTCATCAAAACATTAAAAGGCTGTGTGTTAGACCTGATGATTTCATATTCTGAGGATCTTTCCTTGAGGACTCTGATCCTGTTAGTGGCCACTGAGAATGTTCGGTGCTGTGGTCTGCAGTAGCAAACTTTAGAAAAGTTGCTTATGCCCTTAGACAAACCCTGTGGCACTGGTCTTTTGTCCAGTGCTGGCACTAGGATTTTGTACTTGCTAAATAAATGGATCTTGTCACCGTGTCCTGCTCTGGTTTTCACAGCCCCTGCGAGCTGCCAGTGTGTTCCTGGTGACTTTTGACACAGGAGTGCCCAGTGTGTTTGCCTAGGGGTTAGTCGCCACCTGACTGACCACCATCCACTTGACTGTCATGTCTTCCAGGGTTGCCCTTCGTGAGCGTGATGATGCCTTTACTTAGCAGTTGCCATTTTAATACTTAAAACTGAAAGACACAAAGGAGAACAGAAGTAATGGACCAGACTCCTGGATTCAAGAGAATTCTGGCTCCCACAAACTATTAGAGTTCATTTGAATCTATTGGGTGTTTGATGTCTTATAAGAAAAAAACACCAACTGGTCATTTGATGTGTAACGCATTTCTGTGATTAGGCCTAACTAAATTAAGGAAATTGATTCAAGATGTGGTCATCTATGAACTTATTTTCTATATGCTAGAGAAAAATAGACTTAAAATACTGAAAAAATACATTGATAACAACAGGAATTAAGCTTCATCAGTAATATGTTCTTTGTTTTATATTCTTGAAGTAGATAAATAGGATTAGAAAATAAAAATTGTTGTGACGTAATTTTAAGACATAATTCTTATCCATCTCTATCCTCAAATAAATACTTAGTGTTAGAAAGCCCATGGAAAAGCAATTTGGGGTATATGCTTTAAAAAATATTTTTCCTGTCTTGTAAAAATAAAAAAAAAGATTTTATATAAAATATATTAGTTATATACTTGTTTTTAATTGAGATACAAGCAGCTGTGTCTTACATGTAAAATATATGGTTTAGGACTTGAATTCTTTTCCTTGAATAAATAGTTATTTTCAGTTTAATTACAAGAAATCAGTTCTGTGATGACAAAAATGGCTTAAAGGAAGTGTGTCTTAAATATGAATTAGTGGCTTCTTTGAATCACGAGATAAATTAGTTTAATTACACATGGCAATCCTCTTGGCTAGTGATGTAACGTGAAATGAAATTCTCCCGTTCCCTCCCTTCAAACTCAAGCCAATTAAAAGAACTTTTAAGCTCTTTGTCACAGGCCACCATGGAGGTCTGCAGAGAAGAACTCTAATCCAATAAACATTTCATGTAGATCATGAAAAGAAAACAGGAGGAGACAGGTTCTTTAAAGGAGGGTGTTACCGTGGGTATGTATACCCAGGAAGAGATGCGAGGAATTTGCCAAGTTAACCAAGAGGTCCTCATATTTAACACACAAACGTGTCAAAACTAACAGAATCATTATTTAATTTGCTTGAACTCTACATTGAGGAAACTCTGAAAAGCCACAAGTATTTTCCTCAAAGCCTTCACTGTGGAGTTGGATAGACAGGGCAGAGGGAGGGTGTGAGAAATCCAGATACCACTTAGCCCTGGCCGAGCTGGTCAGCAAGGGGAATAGATAATTAGGCGTAATTAGCGCGTATGAATCGTTGTCTCTCTGCCCTTAGCTTGAATAAATTTTGGAGAAAAACCCCTCATGGTGCAAAGCCTTTGATGTAGGAAGAGTCACTGTGACTTGGCAGCATAAAGGCAGGGTTTTATACTTTTGACATAATGGTTGTGGTGCAGAAAGACTGAATGGTCCCTGCACTCTCTGTCTGCTTTATGCCAAGGACTCTTGGATTCTCTTGAAACAAAAGTGCATCACAAGTTTTCAGTTGTCCCTAATGAGGTAGTGGGACCTCATCAGTGCTCAGAGGGAGCCATCCTTAGCTGTGTTCAGTCTTAACCACTGTTGTTGTTGTTGTTGTTGGTGGTGGTGGTGGTGGTGGTGGTGGTGGTGGTGGTGATGTTTTCTCTGGGAAATCTGTTTTTTTAATCAACATGTCTCCCGCCTTCCACTACGTAGTTTACACCTCCAGTAAAAGAAAGGGATAGTACACAGGAAAGCCAAATAGAAAAATTAGACAAAGTCTAACACACAAAAGGAGAGCATGTTTGTCCTGTTTTGTTTCCAGTCCCTCCTGACTTGATGGATGTTTTCTGTCTTAAAATCAGCAACATTCCAGTAAGATTGCTTTATAGGGAAGATAAGAAGAAGCTGTACAGGGAGGGGATAGCTTTAGATTGCTTTCTGCCAAGAACTTATCCTAACATTGAAATGGTGCTAAGTAAAGCGAGAGCTGGGTTCCTAGTTACAGTATTTGCATTTTTCAATGAGATAAGCTTGGCTAAAATATTATTCAGTATGTTAACTGTAAGCTTTCTTTTATTTTGGGGGAAATACAGGTCTGAGAACCTGGCTCTGTGCAGTGCTATTTCATTCCAGGAAGAAGATCTTGCTCCTGAGAAAGCATTGTCTTACTTGGGGATTTTTGAGTGATCAGAGACAGCCGAGCCACTTAAAATCTAGTGTTAATTTATTTTGGTAGTTGATTTATATTCACTTTGATGGCCCAAAATATTTTCTGATCAGTCCTCAACAAAAATAAATTGACCAAAAAACTCATAAGAAACCTATATGCTGTACAAGGTGAGGGAAAGCTGGGGTGGTGTGGAATGCTCAGTCTCAGAGCATCACCCCTAGGTCAGTCTCCTGTCTATGATACATGGCCAGCTGTGTCCATCAGCGATTTGGCATTGTGTGAAAAAAAAATCAGCTTATCAGATATTTCAGTGTCCAGACTGCATTCCAGTTAATAATCTTCTTTCCACATGTCTTCATTGTAATTTAGTCATCAGCAATCCATTTCTTCATGTGTAATCTACGAATCAATCTTTGTAAGTGTCACTTTGCTTAAGGATAGCTTTCTTGTGACGTTGTGATTCCAGATAGACTTCTTTCAAGCCACAATGCTCTGAGATGCTTTTGGCTACTTAACCCACTTTGCATATTGTGCCATTTGTAGAATAAAGTAGCCTTTTATACTTGAAGTTGATTTGAACTCTGAAAGGCAACACCTGAACATCTCACAAAACTGGATAATTATGGCTGATTGTGTTTTTCAGGTATAGGTCACAGGAAATTCATTTGGGGTAAAGTATGTACAAAGCTAAGAAATATGCAGATTTCCTGTTGTAGGATTGTGTAAAAATTATTTACAGTTAATACTTGCATAAAGGTTGGAAAGGTTGATGAAGTGATATTTAGTTTTGCTTTACTATTCACTGCGTGTCAGAATGTAATTATGACTGATTCATGAAACTGTCTTAGAAACGAACCATCTTTATTAAAATGCTGATCAAGATAAGAGCTGACAGTAATAAAGAATAGAACATTTTAGTCTGGTTGCTTTTGAATGATTGCTAATTACCCCAGAGGTCATGTATAGTGCTTGGTAGGATTCATTGACATTATTTCTTTTAAGTCTGCTGTTTCAACAACATCTGAGCAGGAAGACACAAACTGTGCACAGTGAACAATAGTTTGGCCAAGTTCTCCAGGCTCCAAATGCCTAAGACATTTGTTTTCCTACTATGTGAATTTAGTTTTTCTCTGTCAAAATCATAATTATGCTAGGGGTGCTTGGCACAAACCACTGCGTGCGTTCATTTGCTGGTGACTGTATTTATGTCTAGGTTTCCCACTTTTAAGCTGGTCTCATGCACTATACATAGGCTATTGAGACACTGTTGCCTCATAATATATGTGAGCATATAAAATTAACAAAAGCCAGAGCATGCACTGGCCCACAAGCTAGATTCTGAGGAAAGGACTTCCCAATGAATAATTAGAATATACTCTTACTATCAGTAGCTAGTGTTAACTTACTTTTTGTTTTTATTGAAAAAGAACTTTGTCATTGTCTTTAAAGTTGTGTAGAAATCTATATATTCTATCCCTTAGCCCATGATACTTGGTAGGATACCTATACTAGCAAAGTCGGTTATCTGGTTAAACTCTTCATTATTATAGTTACCTTTAAAATTCTTTACAACCCAAAGTAATAATGTGTGTGTGGGTGTATGCATGTGCATGTGTGCACATGTGCATGCATGTGTACGTGTGTGTGTGTGTGTGTGTGCATACAAACCACATATAACCATCACAATCATCTCACTAATCCATGTAGTTTCTGTATGTCAGAAAAAACAAGAGATTACAAAGGTCATCTTTAAGTTGGACTTGCTGACCATTATAAAAAGGGCATGAAGTTGAGAAGGAGAGCGAGGGTGGATCTGGGGACTTAGGACTAATAGACGAATATGATCAAAATGCATTGCCTGCATGTATGAAATTCTCGAAGAATTCATACACTGTCTTTCTCTTTCTTTTCTTTTTCCTTTTCTGAAAGCCATCTTTGTAAGCCTGGCTTACACTGACTGTCAGCTTCGTTAAATGTTGAGATTTTTTTTTCACCTTAAAATGCTAGAATTGGACTGCAAGATTATTTGAACCCTTTAATGCCATGGCTTTTTAAGACCAAGTTTAGAAGTTTACTGTAATTTTTTGGCTATGTTGTATTTCTTTTCTGAACAGGGTTTTAAATGTGGTGTTAAAGCCTAGGCTAGCCAGTCTACCAAAGCCTAACTGTCCCACATTGCCAGATAATGTAACTCATGAAATAAAAGAAAGTAATATTTTGATTTCAGCATGTATTTATTAGTTGCTTAGTCAGCAGAGATGCTAATATTACTGCTATATAAACCCTGCCATTAAGGAAATTAGGATGTGATAGTACAAAAGAGATCCCAACTATAATATAGGAAAATACTATGGTGTCCTGCGGTGGGCATGATGAGCTATTCAGGACCACTGTTGCTGGCGAGGTGAAGTACAGGATAGTAAATACAACCTCCAAGTTTACAAAGATCCTCCACCCTCTTTAACACTGGTGATTGTGGAGGGCGAGTGGCAGCCATAGGAAGGAGAGAACTCTGAATGGATTTGTGTGTTTACTGCAGAGGGAGAGTCACACTGTTCTCTTCTCTTGGTTTGCTTTTTACCAGTTCACGCAGCCCTTAGTCTGGGTGATGTTACTCCAGTTGGAACAGAGTGAAGACCTCTCTATGAAAACTGGATAAGATTTACAGGAGAAAGGGAGAGCCAGGGGGAAGCTAAAAGTGATCGGAGTGTATATGTGAGAAGATACTTGACCTAGAGCTAAGTTAGGAATAGAGAGAGCTGAGAAGTACAGACTAAATAAGGCACATGTAACAGCCTTTTTGAAGGAGCAGCAAGAATGAATGGTATTCTGGGCTGTAACCAGAGGCTTAAAAGCCCATTGAACCTGGGATTCCTAATTGTGTAAGAAGATCGGCTGCCCAGGGCCTTGGCCAATCAGGGCAGACATTGGGCTTTAAAGTCATGTCCTCTGTTCTCTACTAATGAGTAGCAATACAGAAAAGCACCTCCGTGTGCTCACGGGGTTTCAGAGTGTGAAGGGACTTTGGAAACACTTATTCCACAACCTTAATTATAGACCATGGCCAACTGAAAGTTCTTATCTGCCGCTCCTTTCCTTGAGATCACCAAGATCACTGCAGAACCAGGATTAGAATCCAGACTTCCTGTTCTTCAGTGAGAATTCCTTCCTTCTACGAAATGATGCTGCACAGAGTTGGAGTGTGTGTGTATGAATGTGTGTGTGTGTGCTCATTATAGTTGCGTATTTCATACATTACAACCTTGGGTAGAATCAGTTTCTTTGCACTGTTTATCAATCAGGATTTTTTTTATCTGTGTTGTGTAGATGTAGAGTGTAACCTGCCTTATTCATCTAGCTGTGGTCTCACCCATGTGAGCTGAATAGAGTGAGACTCAAAACTTGTTTTAGCTAATAGTTTAAAATTATTCCTCAGTTTCTTCAGGAGGGATAACTATTAGATTGACTAAAGTTGCTTCCTTTCTTCTTCAGATAGAAGTACTGATGAGCAACGACAGAGACCAATTGGACAAATGAAATGAAGAGAGGGAAGAATGAGCGTTTAGAATCTACCCTAAGCTTTGTTAACCGAGTGCACAGGAATGAGCAGAGGCCACTTTTAAAGCCAAATATTTTCTAGGATTTAGTTTTCTTCACGATTTCAGAGCGTGACTATAAGAATTTTGTGCTGTGAGCTCTGCACATTCCTAATACAGCCAGCAAAGTATTATGTTTTGTTTGTGTTGGGCGGGCAAGTTCTTTCTCACCTTGGTTATTTGTACAGAAAAAGAAAAATTCTTTCGGTAAATTGCTGGTTGTAAAAAGTCTAGTTTTTCAAAGTGATATGTATTCTGGGAGGCTCCTGTCACTTGAAAGATGTCTTGTAGAATTTCCTTTTGTGGGAGAAAGTAGAGGTTAGTTTTGTATTTGGTAGGACAGTTACTGTCAAAAAAATTGTCTTGGGGTACATGTTTGATCTTCTTTATACTCTATCATATATTATTTTATCTTTTTTGCTGTCAAGATTGAGGACACTGGTTTTCTTGGATAAAGCAAACAGTGGGTGGGATGTTAGTTACAACTGTATATCAAGACAGAACTGGCAATGAGTAACAACTGACTGATTAGGCAGGAGGCCATCAGCTTCTGAGCATCACTGTTAGGGAACAAGACATAGGGAGCTTGAAGATCTTTGAGCTTATAAAGTTCATTGGTGGTAAACAAATGTATCTTTGGCTTGAGAGAGTAATCATGATGTAAGCATGTGTGGGAGTGTGTGGGAGTGAGTGAGTGTGAGTGAGTGTAAGAATATGAGTGTATGTGAGTGTGAGAGTATGAGTGTGTGAGAGTATGTGTGAGTGTGTGAGAGTATGAGTGTGTGAGTGTGTGAGAGTATGAGTGAGTGTGTGAGAGTATGAGTGTGTGTGAGAGTGTGAGAGTATGAGTGAGTGTGTGAGAGTATGAGTGAGTGTGTGAGAGTGTGAGAGTATGAGTGAGTGTGAGTGTGTGAGTGAGTGTGTGTGAGTATGAGTGTATGTGAGTGTGAGAGTATGAGTGAGTGTGTGAGTGTGTGAGTGTGTGTGTGTGAGAGTATGAGTGAGTGTGTGAGAGTATGAGTGAGTGTGTGAGTGAGTGTGTGTGTGTTTCCTAAGTAACGAAAGCCCCTTTTATCTCTCTTCCCTCCCTACTTTCCCGTTCTCCACTTTACCTTATCACTCCTTCCTTCCTCAGGAAGTCACCATTAATCTTAGTTTAAAGTAGTTTTTATGTAGCTTCTTGTGCAGATATAGCTGCATATATACTCAAATACAGTTTTATTTTGTTGTAAATTAAGGAGATTGTAGGTCTTACTCTGGGTTGTATCTTTTGTTTAATTATTAATAAAATTCCTTTTACATGTCCTTCTGTTCCCCTCCCTCCCCTTCTCCCCCTCCCTCACCTCTTTCCCCATCTCCCCCATCTACTCCCCAAAAGGGTAAGGCTTCCCTTGAAGGCTACCATACCAAGTTGAGACAGGATCCATCCCTTCCTCCCCATTTCAAGGCTGAGCAAAGCATAGGGAGTGGGTTCTAAAACGCCAGTTCGTGTATCTGGGATATTTCCTGGTCTTATAGCCAGGGGGCCCACTAACAGTTTGATCAACACAACTGTTACCTCATGCAGAGGGCCTAGTTAGGTCCCATGCAGGTTCTCCGGCTGTCAGTCCGGAGTCTGTGAGCTCCCATTAGCCTGGGTCAGCCGTGCCTGTGGTTTTCTCCATCATGATCTTGACCTCTCCTTGCTCTGATAGTGTTTCCTTCCTGAGTTGTGCTTTTTGAAGAGGATGTTGTAAATTTACTTGAACAATTTTTGTTACATTTTAGTGTGTGTGTGTGTGTGTGTGTGCACGCTCACCCATGGGAATACATACTGCAGCATGTGTGGAGACCCAAGGACAACCTGTAGGAAGGAGTTCTGTCCTTCCACCATGTGGTTCTCAGATTAAATTCAGGTTCTGGGACTTGTGACAGGTCCCCTTACCTGCTGAGCATTTTGCTGATTCATAAATCAACTCCAGTTATTGGTTTGATTCCTCAGCGTTTATTCTTTGGAGCATGTGTCAGTGGGACATCTGATGTGAGTGGAAATGAGACATCCCACAAATGAACATGAACTCTGTGTGCCTTTCCCTCAAGTGTTTCTGCTTTCCTGACGAATAGAAACAGCTCTTCATATTAACCTTAGAAGTCTTGTTTTATTTTCTAGCCCTGTGCTAAAATAATTTGAATGGCATATGTGTTAGTCCTCTTCCTGTTGCTGGTTATGAAATTCCACAGACTATTTTTAGGGAGGCTAGTTTTGTTTGTTTGTTTGTTTGTTTGGTTGGTTGGTTGGTTGGTTGGTTTGGTTTGGTTTTTTGAGACAGGGTTTCTCTGTGTAGCCCTGACTGTCCTGGAACTCGCTCTGTAGACCAGGCTGGCCTCAAACTCAGAGATCCACCTGCTTTTGCCTCCCAAGTGCTTGGATTAAAGACATGTGCTACCACCATATTCAAATATACAAGGGCATTCTTTTTTTAATGATTTTATTTTTATTTTATGTGCCTTGGTGTTTTGTTTGCATGTATACATGTATGAGGATGTTCAGTTCCTTGGAGCAAGAGTTAACAGACAGTTGTGATCTACCATGTGGGTGCTGGGAATTGAACCTAGTCCTATAGAAGAACAGCCAGTGCTCTTAACCTCTGAGCCATCTCTCCAGCCCTGAGAGGCTATTTTTGAAGAAGAGTTTTGTTTTGGTTCATGGCTCTGGACCTAGGTCTATGGACAACATTTGGTGATGGTCTTTTTGTTGGTAGATTCTGAGGTAGTGTGGGTATTGCATAGCAAGAGACTGTGGCATGCTTGCATATATGATGAATGCTGTATGTATGTGCATGCTGCACATGTATTCAGTCATGGCAGCTGAACTCTGGTGACATATTTACATCATACTAACCTTCCAAAGGCCCCACCTAATACTAATAGGATTAATACCCCATATTGGGGATTCAATTCCAATGAAGAAAGATTCAAACAAAGGCAATCTATATGAAAATCCCATTTAGAAGCCCTCTGCTGCAAGGTGAGGCCCAAGCACTCAAAGCATGAGTCTGAAGGAAGCACTGCATACTCGGATCACAGCACCACACACCCGGGACCCGAAAGAGCCAAAGCCCTCTCACAGCTAGACACAGTCTTCTAGCTGTGAGTCCTTGCCAGATCAAAAGTACGAGTTCCATATTCCCAATCGGTAGTAGCCCAGAATAAGCGATCCCGATTCAAAAGGGAGGGACTGAAGGACAGCAAGGAGGGATGGGGTTAAACAAGGCCGCAGTGCACTCCGTCCTTCCTGGTCCAGCATCCAGGGAATCCGAGTTATGATTTGGGACAAAACAAGCTAGCACAGCCCATCTCTAAGGCCCTGACATTTGCAACTCATGCGGCCCCTTTCTCGAGCTGGCTCCCCCCCCCCCCCCCCCC
>PVIH01012997.1:0-26756 GCA_004025045.1 Sigmodon hispidus | reverse complement strand
TTTTTAATGATTTATTCATTTATTTTGCTGTCTTACTGGATTTCACTAGGGTTGCTTACATGAAAATTAGGGACTGTGTAGAGGAGCACAGGGCGCCTGCCCAGTGGCTACATAACTGAAATAAATGCCTCGGTTTCCTCCTTCCACCCACCATGATCTGTCAGCATCTTCAGGGAAGGGCGGGGTCTCCTGAGCACCCCCTGAAATGACTCAGATGCTTATAGTAATTACATGCTGTTTGGCCTCTGGCTCAGGCTTATTGCTAGCTAGCTCTTACTCCTAAACTAACCCGTGATTTTTATCGTGTTTAGCCACGAGGCTTGGTACCTTTTCTCAGAGCATTGTCCTCTTTCCTCAGTGTCTGCTGGCGTCTCTGTCTGACTCCGACCTCCTTCCTCATTATCTATGCTTGGATTTCCTGCCTGCTTCTAATTCGCCTTGCCATAGGCCAAAACAATTCCTTTATTATCCAGTGATAATTCACAGTATACAGAAAGACATCCCATATCAGTTTATCAAATTGAAAAATGTGCCATGGTTGGGAGGAAAAGAACATGGTAGATTACTTGAGGCAAATAGCTAAAGTTACCAGACGTCTAAAAAAAAACAAACAAACTCTCCACCACTGTTAACTGTTTGTTCACCTAGGAAGTACCCCACGGGCCCAGCTCCTTCCTGTTTACTAACAGATCTGAAATAACTATTGAATTTGTTGGGGACTCGTTAGGCTGCAAGTGCACATTTAGTAATATAAAACAGCATGGCATATTTATAAAATATAAGAAGAATCCTTAGTGTATTCTGAAGTCAGTCACAAAATTTACATGCATGAGGGCAGTGTCCATATTTAAAAGTCAACAGTGAGAAGTTGGGGTGCTGGTACAGCAGATAAATGTGAGGATTTGAATTTGGATACCCAGGAGACTGGAAATCATCTGCTAGGCCAGTATCCCAGCCCCTGGGAAATAGAGACTGTGTAGCGTGAAGTTTTTCTGTGGTATCTGGACCCCCTCAGTTTATACTAATCTCTCCCACCCACAGTCCTGCAGCTGCTTATAAAATAATTACTCAGAGGCTTATGTTAATTATAAACTGTTTGGCCTATGGCTCATGCTCATTACCAACTAGCTCTTATAACTTAACCCATTTCTATTAATCTATGTATTACCATGAGTTTGTGGCTTTACCTGTGTTTCATTGCATCTTGCTTTCTGGGCAGCAGCCTGCAGCGTCTCTGACTCTGCCGTTCTTCAGCTTTATCTCTGCTTGGATTTCCACCTGCCTCTAAGCTGCCTTGCCATAGGCCAAAACAGATTCTTTATTAACCAATGGTAATAAAGTACATTCACAGCCTACGGAAAGACATCCCACATAAAAACTAGATCCCTGGAGCAAGCTGGTTAGCCTGGCATGGATTGGCAAGCCATGGGCTCAGCAAGAGGGCCTGCCTCAGAAACTTAAATGGAGAGTGGTCAAGGAAGACACCAAACATAAACTGCAGGCCTCAGCACTCACATGCACACTCATGTGTACCCATGCACACATATCACACACACACACACACACACACACACACACACACACACACACACACGCTGAAATCAATGGTAAGCCACTGGCAGTACATGCCTGTAATCCCGTTATTTAGAAAGCTGAGACAGTTGGATCACTAATTTGAGCTAATGGCTATCCCATGCTACATAGTGGGGGGGGTGTGTGCTGAAATAAACAAAGAGGCAGGTTTGTTGTAATTCTGCATACTACTGGTCTGAGTGTAGATCAATACAGCCACCTTAGAAAGCTGCCGGTGTCCATTCAAGTGAAACATATTCTGACTGTGTGATCACACAGTCCCTGCTGTAGTGTATCCAACAACAGCGCGGACACACCGCAGCAGAAACTACATGCAAGAATGTTTGTTGCTACATTATTGGTAACAGGTGAATAACTGGAAGTCTGGCTGTCCATCCACAGTAGAAGCTGTGCTCAGTGGTGTGTGCCTATTATCCTAGTCTTGGGGGGTAGAGGCAGGAGGACCAGGATCATTTTATTACATAGTGATTGAGAGGTCAGCCTGGGCTGTGAGGGACCCTCTTAAGAAACCAGAAACTAAACCATAAATAAATAAATAAATAAATAAATAAATAAATAAATAAATAAATAAAACCATACTAGCTGGGTCTGTTTGAGCAGACTCACAAAGACAATATGGTAGAACAACAAATAAACTAGAGATCTGCATTGCCTGGGCCAGGGACCTCACACACATAAAAGATGCCGCATATGAAGGAGTGTATTCTGTATGGTTTCACTACGGAGCACTACTCAATCAGGCCAGCCTCTGTGGTGCTGACTGCCTTTGGGGAGGTGGAAGGGATTCTGGGACTGCAGAAGTTCTAGTGATATTTTGTTTGGATTGAGTAAGATGCTTTTTCTTTATGTGTTTGTATTACATTTTAATAACAAATGCTAAACTATGCAGAAGTTTGTGTATTGAAATCATTGTTGTGGAGAGATGGCTCAGTGGGTCAGAGAGCTTTGGTGGACAACTGAGAAGACCCGAATTTGGATCTTTGGTACCTACATAAAAAAACTAGGTGTGGAAACATGTACTTGTGACCCCAGCAATGTGGGAGATGGAACCAGGATGGTCAGAGAACATAGTACCTGGAAACCAGCAAGCTCCAGATTTGGGGAGAGACACTGTCTCAATGGAGTAAGCTGGGCAGTCATAGAGGAGGACACACAATCTCTTCATCTGGCCTCTGCATGATGAGTGTGCATCCTGAGTGTGCGTGTGTGCTCATGAAGGTGCAATGGGAGTGCACACATATGCACATGCTGTCTCTCTTTCTCTCTCTCCTGCCCCCCTGTCTCTGTCTCTCTTTCTCTATGTGTTTTAAGATTTATTCTTTTATGTATATGGATGTTTTGACTGCTTTTATGTCTGTGCACCAAGGATGTGCCCGGGACTCTCAGTCCAGCAGAGGGCCTCAGATGCCCTGGAACTGGAGTTGCAGACAGTTCTGAGTCACCGTGTGGGTGCTGGGTGGGGATCCAACCATCTGAAAGAGCAGCTAGTATTCTTAACCACTGAGGTATCATATCTCCAGCTCCTACTATTTTTTTATATCTAAGAAAAACAAGACATGTAAGTTATTAGCATCCATCCATCCATCCATCTGCCTGTCATCCGTCCATCCATCTAGTTTGGATTTTTTTTTTTTTTGCTTTGTTTTTAGCTATTTTATTTTTATTTTATGTGAATTGGTGTTTTGCCTGCATGCACAACTGTGTAACGGTGTCAGATCTGGGAATTACAGACAGTTGTTAGCTGCCATGTGGATGCTGGGAATCGAACTCAGGTCCTTTGGAAGAACAGTCAGTGCTCTTAACCGCTGAGCCATCTCTCCAGCCCCTAGTTCGGATTTTCAAGTCAGCATTTCTCTGTATAACAGGCCTGGCTGTCCTGGAACTCAGAGCTCTGACTGTCTCTGCTCCTGAGTGCTGGGATTACAGCTGTGCCCCTCTATGCCTGGTCTGCTTCTACTCTTACGTCTTTTAAGTAGAGTTTAGAGAGTGCTCCCACTGCCCCCCACCCCCGGCCCGTGTGTAATGCTTAATAGTAAGAATGGATCACAGTTTTTAGTTCAGAAAGGTGAACTTTCAAGAAGAATTAAGCAGTAGGACTTAGTTATTAAGATATTTTATTTTCTAGAACATCATAGTCTCATTCATTTTTCTTTTTACTGGTAAAACCAACTGAAGCGCTGATTATTTTCATCCCTCAACTTTCTATTTAGCACAGTCGCCTAGGTAACACAAACTCAACTGTTTCCCTTCCTCCCATTCTTTCTTCCTTTCTACAGTAAGCCATTAATTTTTAAATAAGATGTATATGAAGGGAAATATTTTCAGTCTTTTTTTTAGAGGTTAATATGTTGTGGTTTAAAAAAGATTTTTCTCCACTCAGTTTGCTGGTCCCTTGCTCAAACCGGGAAAGAATTTCAGTCCTGAGGAAGGACCTAGCATCCAGCACATGTCAGGCAAGTGCTGGACCCCTGAGCTCTGGCCCCAGCATCAAACTAGGGATGAAGTAGAGGCCATAGAAAATAACTTTGTGAGGTGCACTGTTCCCTAAGGGCACAGTCAGAGATGCTGTAAGCCTGACAGGGATCTGAGGCACAGCGGCTTTATTCAAAGTCAAGGGCCTGTGGCTCATGGTGTCTACATTCTGTCACTCCCTTCTTTTCTCCCCCAGATCTTCCTAATTGCATTTTCAGATTATTTAATTGTATTTGTCCTTTGTTCATAAATACACAAACTATTTGGAAATAAATTTCACTTGGAGGCTGATTGGTACAGTGCTTATACATGATGCCAGTGCTGTTAGGAGGTCACGGATCTTTTAAAGGTACTCAGAAATTGGGGAATTTTCTAGAAGCCAGGCCCTTTATGTTTATTCTGAATTTAGAGATAGTATATCTTTCACCCCTTTGCAAAGTGATTTGAAGAATCTGGGCTGAGGAAGGGGTAAACAATCTGAAAATTTGACGTTTATTTTTCTCTAAAAATATAAGCTGGAGTTAGACTTTGGCAGACAATTAAGAGCTCACATCGCAGGGCCTTGGTTTCAGTTCTGAGCTGCTGATTAGGTATTCCTGCTGGTGATTACTGAAAGCACAAATGCAATCATTTGCTTCGGCTTAATCACTCACGTGTTGGAGAAGTTAGTTACTCAGAAAGAGAAACTGAAGCTTGTGTAACTTCCATTAGCCTTGTTTTTAATAGCAAAAAAAAAAAAAAAAAAAAGAAAGAAAGAAAGAAAAAGAGAGAGAAAAGGAGAAGAAATTAAGACTAAATTAGGAATATTGGGTTACATCGGATAAGCTGTAGTTGAAGAGAGATGTGGAGCCTGGCAGATATGTTGCGGTAGGCTGCAGGGTCTGCAGTAGAGGGAGCTGATGATTGGCTGCCCTCGCTCACACTCCAGGATGGGCTTCCTCAGGGACACCAAAGAAGACTGGCCCTTTAATTGTGCATTTTCTTCGGTTGAGCCCTCACTATGACAGCAGGAGCAAAGGGGAGGGTAACTCTCTCTCCACAGTTTTTTTTTTTTTTACATTATTCAGAGTAGAAGAGAAGAGAGGCAGGGCCAGTGGTAGATGAGTGTGGCTTCTCTTTTTATTTTGACAGGGTCACACAAAGCAAGGAGAGAGTGGCAAGGTGTATTTGGGCAATGTTACCTCCTTTCTGCTGTGAAGTGTTTCAGGCTTCCACTCTGATGAGGAGGCCGGAGTGGATCTGAGAGGGTGAGCCTGCAGTGACTGTGAAGGCATTCCAGAAGCCGTGATGCATTGGGTCCAAGGATCGTTCTTCACATGCGTGCTGCCAAGGCTCAGCTGTGTGGATTCCTTCCGAGATCCAGCTGCTTGCAGCGTATTTTATACAAAACAATTGTACACTGGCAGGTATATAATTCTAATGATGTCCACATGCCTGCTTTCTACTCTAGTTTTATGGATCTTTGCTCTTAAGGTGACTAATCAGAGATTACCAGGACTATCATGGTGTTAGCACCAGAAGTGGTTTGTCCTGAGAAGTCGGTCCTCTGTCATGAAGAATCCCCCAATCTCCAAAGCATGGCTCCCCCCCTCAACCCACTCCCTAGCAGCTGTAGCATGGGAGGAGGGACAATGGGTTCCTGGTGTCACTGTGTGTTTACACACCCTAAACCTGAGGAGGAAGAAGGAGGCTACTGTCCGAGTGTGCCCAGAAGCTATGTTCTGGTGACTCATTAGTGACCAGCCAATGTCTGTAACATGTGCATAGTTAGAGCAATTCCTTCTTACAGCCTCTTCCTCCTGGGGGCTCAACTGTGGTGTAGCTTCCTCAGTATCATGGTGGTGGCTATGGCTGGAATAGCTGGGGACTGGTCGACATGCTGGCTTCGAATTATTGCAGACCTTATCGTTGCCTTTGTATCAAAAGTTTAGGTTTTCGTGTGGCACAGTGGCCTATGGGCAGTTGGATACTTAACTGGTTGTTCAGGGTGTGGGAAGAAGTATTCCAACCACCACCTAAGAGGCTGCCTCCTACCTATCATCATTTTCTTTTTTCCTCTTTTCCTTCCTGGTACTGGAGGTTGCATATGGACCCTGTGCCTTGGCAAGCACTCCATCACAGAACTATCTTAGTCTTCTTTGTACTTTGAGAAAGGCTCTCGCTAAGTCACCAGGCCCAATGTTTTGTTTGCCACAGGGTCTGTCTGTAAGCCCCAATTGGTATTAAATGCGTAGAGATCCTCATGGCTCCATTTCTCGAGTGCTGGGATGACAAGCATGTATCACCACATGCAGCATTTCCCACCCATCTTAAGTAATAAGATTCAAGGCACAGATCATGGGCCCCCGCTTCTTATAAGTACCGTCCATTCTCACTAGCTTGGCCTCAGTGATCTGAAAATTTCAATTTTTATTAATAAAAGCAGTAAAGAAATAACTTTTCTTTCTTTTTAAAAAAGATTTACTTATTTTTGTATATGAGTGTTCTGTTGGCATGAATGTCTGCAAGAAGGCACCAGGTCCTATTATAGATGAGCCACCATGTTGTTGCTAGGAACTGAATTCCGAGCCTCTGGAAGGGCAGCCAGTTTTTTTTAACCACTGAGCCATCTCTCCAGCCCCAGATATAACTTTTCATTATCAACTTCATAAAACAGTTCTTATCTTGAATACAAACACTTTTAGTTTCATCTTATGAATGTTTCTTGACATATTCTAAAAGCCTGCTTCTCAATGCACATGTATGTTTTGTATGTTTGCACATGAGTCCCCTTCATATGTTTGTATGTATGCACACGGGTCCCCTTCATATGTTTGTATGTATGCACACGGGTCCCCTTCATATGTTTGTATGTATGCACACATGTCTCCTTCATATGTTTGTATGTATGCACACATGTCTCCTTCATATGTTTGTATGTATGCACACGGGTCCCCTTCATATGTTTGTATGTATGCACACATGTCTCCTTCATATGTTTGTATGTATGCACACGGGTCCCCTTCATATGTTTGTATGTATGCACACGGGTCCCCTTCATATGTTTGTATGTATGCACACGGGTCCCCTTCATATGTTTGTATGTATGCACACGGGTCCCCTTCATATGTTTGTATGTATGCACACGGGTCCCCTGCATATGTTTGTATGTATGCACATGGGTCCCCTTCATATGTCTATATGTATACATACAGGTCCCCTTCATCTCAAAAAGCCCTAACTAATTCAGGCGGATGTTGCAAAGCTCATGAGTTTTTGTAAAAGGGTATTTGGGGTGTGTGTGTGTGTGACTTAGGTGTGCACGTGCAGGATGGGAAAGCTATCCGGGTGAAGGAAGGCTTTTTAGTGGTACAGGAAGAGTCTGGGTGGAGGAGGCCTGGAGAACAGAGGGGGTGCTGGAGACAGGAGGACCAGGGGACCTAAGGAGCAAGGACGGCGGCGGGCGCAGATGTGGAGAAATGAAGGGGAGATGCGCTAAAGTATCACTTAATGTGGCCATTTGCTTTCAAATGTTACCAGTGATGTCTGACCCAGCTCTCACACCGAAGATTCATGAAGCATTCTTTCTGGTAGCTTCCACCTTCTTATTTCAGAGTTATGGGAATTGGCTATTGTTGTTATTATTTTTGTTTCGTTTTTTTGAGGCAGGGTTTCTCTGTTTAACAACTCTAGCTGCTCTGAAACTTGCTTTGTAGACCAGGCTAGCCTTTTCTATTCACACGTGCCCACCTCTTTGGCCTCTACACTACCAGCCTCGTGTGCTGGGATTAAAGGTGTGGGCCACCATGACCAGCTGGCTGAAAATCGGCTATTTTAATAGTTAAGCAGAAACTCAAATGTAGGAACATGGGGAAATTTACAGACAGTACAGGAAACCATAATCCAAAACTTACTTTTAAATTAAATTATTATTTTATTGGCTTTATACATATTTAATATTGCAACTTCAGTTTTATGAATCATACATGAGTTAAATTCTTTTGTTTTATGCTCATATAACTTCATTGAAACATCTCAGGAATTTTATGCACACACACATGCATATACATATATACGCAGAAATCTTAGAATTTCAAGTTATTCTGTATTTTTTGTTTGTTTGTTTGTTTGTTTTGTTGGTTGGTTGTCAGAGCCATTTCTTCAAAGCACTTATTATTTTATTTTTTAACAACAAAACACAATGAAATAAAATACAATAAAATAAAAAAACCCATCACTTTGAAGTTGGACAAGACAAACCAACAGAAGGAAAAGAGTCCCACTCGTTCATACATTCAGGAGTCCTTCACAAATAGTAGACCGAAAGCTATAATATATACACAGAGGACCTGGTGCAGACCCCTGTAGGCCCACCCTGTGCTGCTGTTTCCGTCTCTGTGAGCTCACATGAGCTTTGCTCAGCTGATTTAGAGGGCTTCTTTTCCTAGTGTCCTCTATCTGCCCCCAAGGCCCCCACACACACACACTGGGACTTTTGCTTTCTGTCTGTCTGTCTTTTGGCCTCCTCATCATCAGGGTTCCCTGAGCTCTGAGGGAGAAATCTGATGGAGACATCCCACTGAGGACTGAGTGTTTCAAGGACTCTCTCTCTCTCTCTCTCTCTCTCTCTCTCTCTCTCTCTCTCTCTTTCTCTCTCTCTCTCTGGTCATGTTTGGCTGTGGATCTCTGCATCTGGTTCCATCTGCTGTAGAAGGAAACCTCTCTGATGATGGCTGAATAAGGCACTGATAGCAGAATGTTAGTAGGAGTCATTTTACTGCTCTTGCATCATCATCATCGTCATAATGATCATCATCATCCAGCAGTATTTGGTTTTACCCTAGGTCCCTGGGCAATCTTGTCCCTGGTTCTTGGTCACACAGCAGTGTTGGGTATGGGTTCTATCTCATGGACTAAGTCTTAAGTCCAGTCTATTCCTTGTTTTAAAAGATGTTTTCTATGTCTGTATTATAGGAATATTGCAATACGGTCCAGCTAGATTCTGGGGTAGATTATCGGAAAAGGGAACTGACTCCTGCAGGGAAACTCTACTACCTGTAAGTGTTTCTGTGTATATGTGTGTGTATATATGTGTGTGTGTGTGTGTGTGTGTGTGTGTGTGTGTGTGTGTGTGTGTGTAATTATTTAAAGATTAAGAAAATAAGTACTTTGTTAGAACCTGAATTCTGGATTTCATAATTTTTAAACAAAATATTATGATGTTAACTTCTTTATACGGCTTTAGCCATCCATATTCACATTATTTCTAATGTGTGATTGGGTGAAACCCTAATTAGGTTTTTGGGGAGGGGATGACAGATGGTCAGGAAGTAATGAGTCCCCTCAAAAGAGGCTATGATATTAAGAGAGCATCTCCAATGTGCTAACAGAATTAATTACTGTGGACATCTTATGACAAGTGTTCCAGCTCAAATTGTTGTGTTTTGTCAGACAATCTGCCTGTATTTACCATTGTTGACTGACTCCCATGCAGAACCCATGTAAAATGGATCCCATATGCAAATACAACAGAGTATATCTAGAATCTTTTAAAAGATTCCCTTGAGTAGGAGTGACTTACGATAATAGGTGTGTTCAGCACATGTAGTCAATGCTGAGAATAGAGATGCAGTTCATTTGAAAATGTCGCTCGTGAGAGCCCTGGAAGGAAAGTGTTTCATGGAGACAACTGCTGTTCAGTATCTGCTGACAGCATTGCTGCACAGTGGAGTCTCAGGGACCACAGCACACGCCTAATTGTAATTTAACTAAAAGGCATGTTTCTGGTAATTTAAATTTTGATGACAATGTGCATATGAGAGGTTGAGAAAACTTCTTGTCTTTGCCGCCTTGTAAGCAGAAGTACTTACTGTTTTGAAGCAGAAATTAGCCAGGAAAATCACATAATTAAAATTGCATACTTTACAATACACCAAAGGGACTGTTTGGGCTTATATTCATACTTTGGCGATTGTTACAGAAGTGTCATATCTACCCTTAAGTACTCAGTCTTTAAAGTACCTTATAATTTAAAACAATTCTCTGACCACCATTGTCTGCTTCTCTGCTCTCATAGGGACGTTTTCTTCCCAGTTGCTTTTATTTGAGGTTTCCTGAGTGCTTTTTTTTTTTTTTTTTTTTTTTTTTTTTTTTTTTTTTTTTTTTTTTTTTTTTTTTTTTTTTTTTTTTTTTTTTTTTTTTTTTTTTTTTTTTTTTTTTTTTTTGGCATTTATAACCTTTCCCTGACTTCTTGTTACCAATTTCTTCTTGTTTTAGATAAGTGGTATTATCAATAAGTAGTCATTTTTTTCCTTTTTTTAAAAGGAGGCAGGTCTTATAAACTGTTTTAGGCAAAATATACTAATATGTAAGAATTCAATATTTTTTATTGAGGAATCTCTTACTTATTTGCTTGCTGTTTGTTTATTTGTTAGTGTGAGCCAGAGTCTCTCTGTCTAACAGCCCTGGCTGTCTGGAAATTCACTTTATAGACAAGGCTGGCCTGGAACTCACAGAGATCAGCCTACCTCTAATTAAAGGCGTGTGTTACTACCCAGCATGACGATCTTTCTTCCTTCCTTCCTTTTCTTCTTAACTTTCTTTTTTTAAAAAAAAAAAAAAGGTTTTTTTTTCCCATATCCACCACTGCTCCTCCTCCCCTCCCTCCCCTCCTCCCAGTACCTCCCAGTCCCTCCCAGTCCCCCCTGCAGTGTACTCCCAGCACCTTCCCTCATCCATTTCCCAAGGAGTGTTCTTAAGTGAAGAAAATGGGCCGAGGCATGGGTCAGTCAGTGAAGTGCTCTGTGCAGCCATGAAGACCTGGGTCCCAAAAATCTGACTGAGGCAGCATGTACCTACTAACCCAGGGCTAGAGAGCTGGAGAGTCAGCGTTCTGTGCTCACTGGCCAGCCTGTGTAGTCAATCTAAGATTCTAGGTTCCGTGAGAGGCCCTATCGCAAAAAACATGGAGAAAAGCAATGACTGAGAAAGCCACTAGACATTGACCCCTGGTTTACACACACACATACCAAACATGCACACACACATACACACATGTGCACACACACACACCAAACATGCACACACACATACACACATGTGCACACACACACACACAGACACCAAACATGCACACACACATACACACATGTGCACACATGCATGAAGAAATGAACACATGCCTGCACACACACACACACACACACACACACACACACACACACACATGTCTGCACCATGAAGTCTCTCTATGGTCCTGGCACAGTCTTAGTGGTGTTTTTTGTAATGAAAAGGCTACCTTTGCTGAGAACATAGACATTTTTCTTTCTTTGACCTTCCTGGGATACCCATGCTCTTCTTGGTAAAATTGAGTGATTTTATTTTTAAACTTAATTACATTTCTTTGTTTTCTTGTGTGTCCATATGTGTTTACACACCCTTTTATGTATTCATATATGCATTCCATGACATGTGTGGAGATCAGAGGCAGATTTTGAGAGTGGGTTCTCTCTTTCCTCTGTGTAGGTTCTGTGGATCAAAATCAGGTTGTGAGCTTTTAGAGCAATCGCCTCAGCCCCTGAGTGGTCTTGCCAGCCCACAAAGCAAGGCGATGCTAGCACAGTGAGATCAGTTCTACCCCTAAGGCGTGCAGTGGAGAGCACAGGCTCAGGCAACCAGAATGGACAAGGGAACCTGAAATCCTGCAGCATAGGAGCATAAGAGGAAAATCCTTTATGGCAGAGTAAGAGAAAATCCCCTTAGATCTGCTTTAACTGGATTTCTTTTGTCTTTCTTTTATAATAGGAAAGATTGAACTCAGAACCCAACAGACACTGGGCAAACGCTATTCCACTAAACTATACCCCAAGCTCTGTTGTTTTAGTTTTTATTTATTATTTATTTTTAAAAGACTTACTTTTATCATTTTAAATTATGTGTATGGATTTGTGTTGGGGGTGGGTATGAGCCTGTGAATGCAGGTACCCTGTAGGTTACAGGTTTCAGATTCCCCCAGAGTCACGGGTGGTTGAAAGCTGCCTGAAATGGGTACAAGTCACCAAGTTCACGTTTTCTGCCAGACCCTGCATGCTCTTAGCCCAAGCCAGCCCTTGAGCTCCTTAGGCACCACCTTTGGGTCCTTTGCCAGAGCAGAGCAACCTTCAGCTTCTGGACTTTCTGTTTTGAGACTCGTTCAGTTGCTGGGCCTGGTCTTGGATTCCCTCTGAAATCAGCCAGCTAAAATCTGGAATCTGTTTCTGAATATGGGTCTAGACCACTCCCTAATCAATTCTATTAGAGTCTAACTGCCTGCAAGACAGAAGCCTAGCTTCTCTCCGGGGGACTCTACCACTATTGGTTTTCCCTGTAAACAGAGTCCTTTACACAATCCTTAATTAAATAAAAATACTAAGACAAGATGGGTGCATCCAGGGTGGTGGGCCTGAGACTAGAAATACCCATTAGCTCAGCACTTTACTTCAAGTTTCCAAGACAATTGAAAATGTCCCAAACTAGAAGCCCAATACTACTAAAAATCACCACATTTCATTCACAACCATCTGTGAAGCTGACATGGAGTACCGTCTGTCATTAAGAATATTGTTCACTTCCTCAGAACTGGTTCACACAGGGATTGCTTATAGTCCTATTGAGTTAAGAAATCTTGGGGCATGCTATATGTTTTGTGTGTGTGTGTGTGTGTGTGTGTGTGTGTGTGTGTGTGTGTGTGTGTGTGTGAAGGTGTGCCTATGCCATGACAGGCATGTAGAGGTGAGGGGGCAGTCAGTCTTGCTGTCACTTCTTGCCATCTCCTTTGTTTGAGTCAGGGTAATGTTTGTGGCTGTGCTGCATACCAGGCAGGTTGCCCCTTAGGCGGATTCTCTTCTCTCCACCTCCTGCACTGCGATAGGAATGCACAGGAACACATCCTCACATGCCTTAGCTTCCAGGAGTTCCAGTCTGCGTAGTAAGCACTTTATCCTTTGAACTAGTACCTGACCTTCCTAAGAAAGTTCCAGAGACTTCTGACTTATCCCAAGCAGTTTTGATCTATGACTGTGGTGATATAAAACTTAGAAAAGTCAACGTTGGCAAGTTTCCAGCCCCAGAGAGTTTGAGTGTAAATGTTCCGATGTCGGCCTGGATGAAAGCATCCCCTCATTGCCCAGTTTGTCAGTCTTCGGTTGCTGCATTTCCACTCCTTAGACGGCAGTTCCTCAGGGATGCTCTGTGACCAGGCATAAGAAGGTCCCCATGTGAGAAAGGTCAGTCTGCGGAAACCCAGGCAGCTCCGGTAGGCTTTGCCCTGTTTGCATCTGTGTGGCCACTCAGGCCACTGACTCATTTTGAACCTTATGGAGCTTGTCTTCCGCTCTCCTAAGAATTTACCTACCTCGATGAGCTCTTGGGGGCTGTTATCAAAGGTCGGTAGAAGGTGCCAGATCCTCTGGAACCGGAGTTACAGATGGTTGTGAGCCATGGTGTGGATACTGGGACTGAACTGGGTACTTTTGAAGAGCAGCCAGTGCTCCTAATCATTTAGTCATCTCTACAGCCCCTCAATTTTGGCTATGAATTATGTGTATGTCTGTTTGTGGGTGCGTGCATATGAATGTGGCGCCTACCGAGGCCAGAGCATTGTAGTTAGAGTTACAGGCAGGTGTATGCTGCTCTACATGGGTGCTGGCAATCCGACTCAGGTCCTCTGCAAGAATAATACGTGCTCTTAACAGCTAAACCATCTCCTCAGCCCAGCTTTGGCAAATTCTAGTTTCTGCCTGGAAGGTTGCCACTTCCTAGTTTGGAAGGTGACAGAGACATCCTGGATCCATTTCACCATACCCCATAACCACATTACAGGTGTTTGTGTCTCAGACGTTGGTGGTTGTAGTTGGGATTTCACCTTTTCTTGCCAGTTAGACAAGTTTCTAATGCCAATTTCTTTTGGTCTTTAATGTCTTTCAGTGGTGTTTGTAGTTTCTGGTATACAATATGCTTTACAGCTCTTCTATTAAGTCCATTGTTAGTGGTTTATTCTTTTTATGTTCTATAAATTAATTTCTCCCAATTTCATTTGCAATGTCTTTATTACTACTATAAAATGCAACAGATTTTTGCATATTGACCTTGCTGAACTGGTTTATTAGTTTCTTAGAGTTCCTGGAATTTTCTAAGTACAAGATGATGATGTCTACAAAAAGCGGTTCGCTTTATCCTCTGCAAGCTGGACATTTTTGATGTACTTTTTCTTTCCTAGTTCTTCTTCACAGAGCTGAGCTCTAGAACAAACAGTATGAGGAGAGAGATGATAAGCCTTATCTTGCTTCTGGCCTTAGAGGAAACGACTTCAGTTTTTTACCATTAATTACACCATTGTCTCTGGGTTTTCATAGACGTCTGTTATCAGTTAATAATATTCTTTTTCTTGGTTTGTTGAACATTTTTGTCATGTTAGATTTCTGTGAAATGCATTTTCTGTTTTTACTAAGATAATTGTGTGATTTGGACCCATTGTTATATTAACACACTTTATGCTACTAATTGATTTTTAGATTTTAGATTAGCCTTGCATTTCTGGAATAAATATTGTCATACTCGTCAGTTTTCCATCCTGAGCAGAACATCTGAGTCAAACCACTTAGCAGGGAGAGATTCCTATTTCAGCCAATAACTTCCTGGGTTTCCATCAGTGTGTGGATGGCGCCACTGCCTTAGGGTGACACCGTGTGTGTGGGGAACGGTGGGGTCACACAGCAGGCAGGCAATACAGTGAGGATATGAGTGTGCCAGGGCACTGTTGCCTTGATGTCTTGTTGATTTGCCCCTCTTACCTAACTGCCTTCTACTAAATGCCACCTCCTAGGGTTCCGCTACCCCAGCGATGCCCTGAGCTGGGAACCATGCCTGTAACATAAGTAACAGCAGTGGAGGGGAGGTGATTTGGGAGGACTTCTGTTTCAGACAGTAATGATCATAGTGTAGAATCCTCTCATGCTTTGCTCACTTAGGCTGCCAGTACTTTGTTGGAAACTTTTATGATCATATTTGGAAGAAATGGGCATTACTGGCTTTCTTTTCTGGACATGTTTCAGTCTGGTCCTTCAACAAGTTTGGAAGGACCCCCTTCGAGCTCCCTTTTTGGGTCAATCGATAGTTAATTTGTATCTCTTTAGAGTCTGTCCATTTCATCTAGGCTACTTTGTCATTTTGCAGCTGTTCAGGAGGCAGGTTCAATATTTTTATCCAAAAATGCTTGGGAACAGAAGGATTTCAGATTTTGGAGTTTTGTTTTGTTTTTGGAATGTTTGTGTAATATTTATGATCAAACACCCTTACGCTGAAGTCTAGACTTTCAGTTTAGAATTAATGTTATCTTATCATTTATTTCATTTTGATGCTGATGATAGGAACATCCTGTCCTTCACTGCTACCTTCTAAATGCGCAAGTTCATGCTGCAAAATATAGTTACAAATATCAGCTTCCCGCTTCATATCCTGCAGGGCATAATCACACAAATTGTTTTTCAAGTTTTTAGCTGTTAAAACCATAGAAGTGTTCTATTTGACATAATTTGAATGTACACTTAAGAAGTAATTAATTGCACATTAACTCAAGGGCTACTGAATGAGAAATTAATACCAAGTGTGTGAGACTGTTTGAAATGCCACCTAACAAGTGGTACAGTGCCACAGTCCCTCCTCCGCAGACTGCCACACCAGCCATACCAGTCTGTTCAACACTCTCTCTCCTTTCTCTATCGAACTGTATGTGGCAATGGCCCCTCACACACACCACAGGACACTTAGGCTTCTTGGCACAGGGGAAATCTGCCCATTAGTCTCCACTTAAGCACACTAGCACAAGTATCCAACTATAGATAATATCATGTAGACATGCAGTATGTGAGCAGACCATGTGCATACAGTTTTTCAGTTTTCTTAACATTATCTTCCCCGACTCTGCCTGGAACTCACTCTGTAGCCCAGGCTGCCTTTAAATTTGCACAGTCCTCCTGCTTCAGCCTCTTATATTTTGGGATCATAGGCATGAGTTACTATGCCCAGTTCAGGCTTCTTAGCATTCCTAACAGCGTGTTATTTCATCTTCAAACAGACCACTGACTGAACTGAAAGTCAGTCTCTGGGACAAGAAGAAGTGACCTGGCACCAGTTCCGGGTCCTTAGTTACTTGCTAGGGACTGTTTCCAGATGCCCCTCAAACTCCCTGCTCTTCCCTCCTTATTCAACGTCTCTTTTTTTTTCTTTATTTTTTTTTTTAAATCTTTTGTTCACATTGCCCTTCTGAAATTATACAAAAAGGAATTTTTAAAAAAATCTATCCAAGTACAGTTATGCATGTTAGGCTACTGACTTCTTTTAGGTAAATGCATCATAAAAAGCCAGCAGACATTTTATGTGGTGACACGAGGGGTGAAGCCCTGCAATTTGAGGAGATCCCCCTTTCTGCATTATGTACAGGTCAAGATTAATGGAGCCAGGGAACTGATCCGCCCGCCAGGTGACCGAGAAGCGTGGGAATATGGGGGCTGAAGCGGGCCTTTGAACAGTCAGTCAATTAAGCCTTTGCGTGAGCGAGGAGATGAACAGTGGGATAAAAGTGCACTTGAACAACCGATTCCGTTATGGAAAACACACCTACAGGACTGGAAATGCAACCAAGTCTGTCTTATATGAAGGCAAGTATAAACCAACTTAATGTTAGACCTGCCTCCAGCCCCAGATTATGTTTGGTGTGAAGACAAAGAGCCACACAGCATGAATGCACAAGGAATCGGTAGAGTGCAGAGACTCTCTGCCAGGAAAGTTTGGCAAAGAACCCCAGGAGGAAGGAGAAAGTTCTCTGTCAAATCAACTTAGGCGCTCTGGCACGGAGGACGTGGAGCAATGGGGACCGAGGAAGCCAGTCCTATTCTACTTGTTGATACCTTAACAAGCTGTTGATTTCTGAAAGGGCACAAAGGAGCAAAGTGTGGTTAGCATTCTGTCCCCTGAGTCAACCCTAATGAAGTGGGAGGTTCCTGAAGAAATTAATTTCCATTTAAATTCATGTGTGACCCTCTTCCAAAAACCTCCAAGTGTTTGGGAATTTTTGTTGAGAATTTCAAATGATCCAGCAATAATAAGCTCATTTCAACATGGTCTGTTTCCTTGAGGCTAAGTTTTATGTTGAATGCCTGGTTTCAGCAGTGAATTTTTTTAAAATTGGAATGACTGATTAATTTCTTTTCTGTTTACTGATTTAATGTGGAAAAGATAAATCACAATTCTCATACTTCCAAAGCAACCAGGCTTTTAATCCAGGTACTGTACTCAGGATTCCTGTGGGAGCTGGTGCCAGATTTCCTGGCAACTGAACAGTGGTTGATTCCAGGGCTTTTCTGACTTAAAGACACAATGCTCAACAGAAAGTAGAAAGCTGCCCCTCAGCACCACTCCCGAGAGGAACAAAGGTGAGGACGGCTATGAGACGGCCAGCCGGGTTTCAGGGCATCGCAGAGCAGAAGAAAGGGTGCTGTGCTGGGCTGGGCTGTGCTGGGCTCTGGCTGTCTTGGCCCTCAGGGGAGAGAGGCAGCTTTGGAAAAGAGTGGCTTAGCTTCAGATCAGAAATGACCCTAATGCTCTTTCTGTGTCAGCTTTTGATTAGCTGTGGACAGGCTCTCTTTTCCTGCACCTCATCCACACAAACGTTGGATAGTATTAGCGATGTACCATGAGCAATTACCCAGAGTCCTGCTGAAGCAAGTCACTTTAATTCGTGCAGAGCTGGGGATCAAACTAGGGCCTTGCGCACACCTGCATAAGTGTTTGGTTCCTGCTCCTTCCCTGCTTCCTTCAGAAGGAAACACTGTTCAAGCCCCGACCCAGTTCCTTTGCTTTCCCATCATTACAATGGAAAGATTTGCTAAGTTCTAAGAAGACTGTAGACAGTGTGAACTGTTTTTGTGCATTGCCAGTTGGCGTATAAATTAACTATGCTGAACATTGGCATTGTATTCCTTTTCTGTTGCTGTGATAAAACACCATAGTCCAGATAACTTATAGAGAAGGAATGTATTCTAGTTTCAGAGGGTTAGAACCCATCGTGATGGTGGCTGAAGCAGCAGCTAAGAGCTCACATCTGAACCACACGTAGGGAACAGAGACTAGACATGACATGAGTCGGTAACCTCTCAAGGCCTCTTCTTTCTCTCCGAGGAGTCACTGTAGCCACGCTTCCTCCACATCACCTGTCTTAGGGACATAACCAGCTCTCTCAGGAAGAAGAGACAGAAAGGCTTATCACAGTTGCTGGCCACAGAAGCCAGAGACTCTTCATGCCCTCCCCTCTTCATAAAGACACTGTGGTGCGGGGCAGGTGAGGAGTGGAGAAGGGAGGCGAAAGTGCTGTTATAATTTTGAAAGCAAGAGTTGTACCCAGTTATTAGACGTTTGTCTCAGTGTTTCTATTGCTGTGAAGAGATACCATGACCACAGCAACTCTTATAAAGGAAAACATTCAATTGGGGATGGCTTACAGTTTCAGAGGCCTAGTTCATAATCATCATGGTGGGACATGGCAGCATGCAGGCAGACATGGTGCTGGAGCAGGAGCTGAAAGTCCTACATCTTGACCCCAAGAGCAACAGGAAGTGGTCTGAACTAGGAGTAGTTTGAGCATATGAGACGTCAAAGCCAACCCCCACAGTGACACACCTCCTCCAACAAGGCCACACCTACTCCAAGAGGGCCACACCTACTCCAACAGGGCCACACCTCCTAATAGCATCACTCCCTTGAGCTTAGAAGGGGCAGTTATATTCAAACTACTACAAGGCTCATTGGTATCTTTAGAAATTACAGGAACTTGGGCTGGAGAGATGGCTCAGCCGTTAAAGGCTAGGCTCACAACCAAAAATATTAGAAATTATAGGAACTTAGCAATTCTGTCAACTTTGTGAGATATGTAAACAAACAAACCAACAACAACAAAGTATCCCAAACTGCTTAATAGTCCACTTGATAAATGGATCTAATGGATCTAACTGTACTTAGCCACATTCCTCATCACTGACTATCTGTTCAGGGACCTTTCATTTTTGTGCCCCAGTGAACCTTCTTGCAGAAGTCAGCTTTTATTATTTCATAGGTGATTTCCTGTGAATGGTAGCCTGGTGGCTATGGATTGGATATTAAAAGTTACCACAGACTTGTGTGTTTGGTCCCAGCTATTGGCTTTCGAAGGTTGTAGACATTTTAGGGAATAGAGCCTAGCCCGGGAAGCGGGTGGCTGTAGGCAGGGTTAGGGTTACAGGCTATCCAAGGCCTGCCTTGAGCTCTCCCTCTGTTTCATGATCCACAGAGATCACAAGCCAGTACCAGGCTCCCAACACAGAATTCAGGGCATGATTTCATCCCAACAACACTGAGTTCAGGAATGGGTTCATTAACCAAGCTACCTCTTAATGTTACCATCGGCACAGAGTCACCGAGATACTGAGACTTTACATTGCTGTGACCACATACCCGAGAGAAAGGACTTCAAGGAGGAATGGTTTACTTGGTTCCGTGGTTTTGAAGGTGTCTGTTCACTGCTGAGTCTGTTGTCTCAAGGCACACGGTGAAGAACACCATGGTGCTGAAACCCAGACATGTGACTGCCTGACCTCAGGATCCACGTTCTCCACCCAAACCCACATCCTAACCTGGCTCTTAGTCCTTGTCATGTTTGGAACTCACTAACATATCAATCCATTCATGAGCTGTACTTCTCACATGCCCATCAGCTGGCACCATACCCACAGTAGTGAGCCTGAGAGGACCATTTCTTGTCCAAACCTCAGTGCCATCCTCCTGCCTCATCTTCCAAGGGCTGGGATCACAAATGTGTGAGCTATAGGCCAGCCTAGGATACATGCCAGGACCCTGTCTCAAAAAAACAAAATAAGATGCTGTATGAGATACTAATCTTGAAGGAGAGGTTGGTGTGTGTGTGTGTGTGAGAGAGAGGGGGGGGGAAGATGCTGGGATTGAACCCAAGGTCTTGTCATGCTAGGCAGGTACTGTCTTGATGAATTATGCCCCTATTCTGCTTGCTCCTCGATATCTGCCATGACAAGTGTGCTGTCAGGACCAGTGAGGTGGCTCAGTGGGTAAAAGTATTTGCTGAGAAAGCCAGACAGCCTGAGTTCAATTCCCAGAACCTATGGCAAATGGACTCCTCGAAGCTGTCCATCCTTTGATCTCACATGTACACAGTGGCATATGCATGCTCTCCAACATACATTGGTAATAATAAGTAAAATAAAATAAATTTTAAGTAGACCATTAACTGGGCACTCTAGAGGCTGAGGCCAAGGAACACAAGTTCATGGTCAGCCTGGTCTATGTAGTGTGACCTTTTCTTTTTAAATCAGGGCTAGAGAGATGGCGCAGCTGGAAAATACTTGCCATGCAATCACGAGGCACTGAGTTTGGATCCCTGGCACCCACATAAAAGCCAGCACAGAGTTGCACTCATGCAGTCCCAATGCTGGGGTGGGGCGGGGGGACAGGTTCAGGGGCAGGTAGCCCTGGAGTTCTCATTCAGTCAGCCTGGCCAACTAGGAAACAATTGACAGCGTGGTGTGAGCCTCTGGCTTCCTCATGCACATGCAATGGACATCTGTACATACATATGCACTCACACATACACACATGCATTCACACACCAGCATGCACACACACCACTTCTCAAAACAACAGCAGCAATGACAAAAACCAACTGTGTGTGTTGCATAAACCACTGCATGGTAGAAATTGTTCTAAATAAATTCCAAGAATAATCTCTAAACATCCAGGTGGTTGCTGTGGCATTGACTTTGTGGTTTCTTGGTGACTTTAAATTTGCTTTGCGGGGCTGGTAAGTGTTTGCTGCCCACCCCAATGATCCAAGTTGGACCTGAGGACCCACATGTTGGAAGGATAAGAGCAAGCCCTAGGAGTTTTTCTGAGGCCTCCACATACATGTAATAAAGACAATTAAATTTGGGTTGTGGTCTCTTTGATCATTCTCGATCTAGTATCACTTAGTTATACTAGTGTGGTTTAACTTAAAGGTCTTAGATTGGTATGAAAGTCAGGTTGCATTTCCTATGGAGTCAGCTACGGCAAATGATGTCTGAGACCCACGGAGGTGCTGGCACTGGCCTCTCATGATGGCTGTGATGCTGCATCTGTAAGTTGTTGCGTCTGCTACAGCTGAAAGTTAGATGCCAGGAAGCTGCTAAAAAAGACTTTAGCTTCAACCCCATCACAACAACTAATTTTCAAGAAGACACTACTAAAACGATGTCATTGATCCCACAATTAGTTAAGACTGATTTCTGTCAAAATTAACCATATTGGCAGGTCATCTCGTGTACGTTTGTTCATAGGATTGGAGGAAACTTAGATTTTTCACTTCAAGTTTTTTTTTTTTTTGAACAGTTATTTTCTTCTATTGACTGTTAATTTATCAGCCCTTTGGAAAAAAAAAAAAAAAGGTGAGAAGAAAAAGGGCCATAGCATTATCACATTTCTATATGTGCACTCCTTAAGCATATGGTGATTTCTAATTAGAATACAAAGGCTGTGTGGTGAGCTCACTCCATAGCTGCTGCCATAGAAGGCATCACAGAAGGAATGTGCTTGGTGCATGTCCAACAAGGACACTTTTGAGAGAGACTGTGGTCTTTAATTGTCTTGATACTGATGGGAGTCTGTCCTGTGTGTCTTCAGATGTACAGAAGCTGATAAAGTTTCTGATGTGCAGATCAAGTTGGTATTTGAAAGCTAGCAATTTAATTCTGAGTGCTCAGTCCTCTCCGCCAGTAGCTTGGCTTGCTTTTTCTAAAAACACCCTCAATATTTAATTTCACGTGTACCCTCTCAGGGGAGATTTCAAAGGGTACTTGCTAGATGCTTGACTGCCTTGCCTATTTGCTCTTGTTTGGCGTGCAAGAGAGAGTCAGCCGCTTTCTTCTCCTTGTGTACACATAGGATTAATGGATTTATTCTGCCTGTATCGTCTCATTACTGGAAACATCTAGAAGCTCAGAAGTCTTTCAATGTATGCAAATAAGGCAGGATCATCTACCTGAGAGTTAATATTCTCTGCTTTTAAGTGTATTCTAAATCTAATGTTTGTATTTAGAGCATATCACCCTGTTCTCTTTTTTTTTATGGGCAAAAAGCTAAGCAGGCTCAGGCAGCTGTTTGATGTTGGCTTCAAGTGTTATTAATTTCATATTCTATTATTCTTTTCACTGTAGCACAAGTGAAGCTGATGTGGAGGCTGTCATGGATAAGTTGTTTGATGAGCTGGCCCAGAAACAAAATGATTGTACGTAAGTTAATTTCTCTTGAAAGAGAATACATTTAGAACACAATGCCCAATCTCCACTGACCAATTAATAAGTTCCATTGCTGTATATGGGTTGATGCCACGCTCAAGTGGCAGTCATTGTATCAGCATTTTGTCTAATTTATGTGTTGAATCATGTGCTATTATTCATCAAGCTATGCATTTCCTATCTGTAAGAGATGAATTTTATAGTAATTATCCAGACAAGATTGAGTCTTTGTTCATGTTCCCATAGTAACTAGACCAAGGATTCTAAAAGTGCAAGGGAGAGAGCTGCAGCTGAATAAAGCCTGTGGAACCATTGCCGACTGCACGTTTGAAGAGCTGTGTGAGAGAGTAAGTATACAGGCCTGGCCAGACTGCTTGGCCTTTTCACGTGCTAAAATACTTCATGTTTTCCCTTCAGCCCTTTCAGGTTTTTAAATGCTATCCGCACAGTTAGAACTGAGGTAAAAGCCTCAATAAGGGAAATTTTTGTCTGTTTGCCAAGCAATTTTTCTAGGTACTGGCACAAAATCTGCTCTTTGAAGGGCCTTCAAGAAAAACATTAGAAATGCAGAGGCAACTGTCTGTCAACTGTTGCTGGAGCAGAAGTAAAATCAGCGTCAAGGCGCTTTTGTAAAAGTTGTGTGTGCGGGAAGTAGGGAGAATTGAGATAAGGGCTGGTCGGTGAGTTGGCACAGTGGGCAAGGACACCTACAGCCGAGCCCGACTGCCTGAGTTCAATTCCCTAGTCGCTTTTGGTGGAGGGATAGAAGAACTCCCACAAGTTGTCCTCTGGCCTGTGCATGGAATAAACAGAATAAAAATTTTGTACAAAGAGAGAAAAATGAGATTAGTATGTGGGGAAGGAAGATGAGCAGTGTTAATGTAATCTAAGGAAGTGTGCCATTCCCCAGATTCATTATCCAGCTGCTGTGCCAGATCTTAACTGTTTGGGCCAGGTGAGGGGAAGCCAGTTGATAAAACTATGACATTGGTATTATATCATAAATAGTTTACCTTACAGTTGAAAATATATGCACATGCACACAGCCCTATATATTAGAAAGTCTTTGCAGATCCATTATAGATAGGAATTCTGTCTTTTCAATGTTTGGGATTTCACAGTGCTCAGTAGAATATTTCATGTCATTATCCAGTGTAAGTCTTGAGAAATTCAAATAACTTTATTCATAATTCCTCCGTTGAGCATCATCCCTCGGTCTCTGATTTCTGACTTTTAGCTCTCTGCAGAATAGCTGTCTGGAGGAAAAGGACCATTTCATTCATGCTGCTGAGTAGTGAGTGAGCATGTCTCTTAAAATCTGCTGACTTTCCCCTAGCAGATGAGAATTTGTCTCCTGTGAAACAGAGATGAGTCAACAGTTGCTCGGTGCTTTAGAAGGAATACAGTCAGGATAATCAGAGCCTCTGAGGGGCATCCACCCTCTGATACCTACTGTGGCTGCCATGACCCTTCCGCATCTGACAGCACATCAGCGCTAAGGTCACAGTCTCCCGTCTGCAAGGAGAGAACGTACTTGTGCTTTCATTTAAGTTTTACTGTCCTTGCTAAAACGGACTCTCTTGTGAAGGACGAAGCTCCTCCTCTCCCTGGAGTAGAGCGGGGATAGACAGGGCTATGGAGCCCGGAGGAGGGCAGGGCTGTCCTGAGCAGACGCTGAGTGCATTGCTTTACTAGGATCATTAGTTCAGGAGGCCACTTACGATCCTCAATCCTTACAATCCTTTTAATGCAACGTGAGGTGATGGGGAAAAGGTTGGTTAGGACTTAGTATTGAAAAATGAAAATAATGCCAGCATAACTCACTTTTATGTGTCCAAAGTTTGGATTGAGTCACAGCTATGAACTAAACTCTCAGAATCAACAGTAACAAATTTCCATTTACTTTTGGCACAACTCAGAGCAATAAACCATTGCATCCTTCACTTGGTGACTTGCCTGTTGAGTTGCATGGGAAACCCTTTCTATAAAGCATTCCAGGATTTCTTGTATTTCTGGAAACCCTTTTAGTGCACGAACACCCAGTTGTATTTGCCTGATTCCGTGGTGTCATTCCTGCTATCAAGTGCTTTCTTCCTCTGGGTAGACAGATGCTTCATTGGCCAGTGGCCTGCCTGGGTGAGTTCGCCCTTTATTCCATGCTACCTGGGATATTTTCTGCATCAAACAAGCCCTGAATAACTGACAAGACATTGGCATGAGAGATCTGTTTAGGTCCCCAGTGTTAAGTTTACTATGAAGCATATCTGAGAAAGGGCTAACTTTTTAAGTGGTCAGTTCCTTGGTTCTATTTTCTTATTATGGTGATTTTGCATTTCTTTGCAGCCTTATAATTGTGGCAATTCAGAGACTGAATAGTTGCATGAAGAGGATCCTTGAAATCATTCAACTTCAGAGTTAGCCTAAAACTCTTAATTAGTCATAATGATTTTCTGAGCCAGCCTACATAGCTGCCAAGGGATGCTCAGTAAAGATAAAATCAACACATCCAACCCAGGTATTTGAGTAAACATCGGGGTGGTTGGTTCCAGCTTGGGATCACATAAACTAGTTTCTGGAAGCCCTGAGACCACTTAGCTGCTGCTACTGACATCACCATAAAAAGTCATCCTGCAAGGAACAAGTGACTTGTCACTCTGTGATGATTAGTTTTGAGCCACGGGGTGGGGCATAACATTTTTATAGACCTTTAATGGGTAGCAGCTTATCTATCCATGTGTTAGTTAATAAGGTAAAGAGGGTTTTAACTTGAAGTCCTTGAGATATTTCATAAGTATTCCACCTCTGCATTCCCCTCCCTTCCTTCTTCCAGGCATAGTCTCACATCTGTAACCCTGCAGTCATCATCTAGTCTCTTATTATCGTAAGCTTCCTCTCTCTTCACAGGTCTGATTTAGCACTGTCATGCTCAGAGAACCATTCAGAACGAGGAGACCCCTCGACACCCACTTAAAAATAATAGCTGACAGAGTCACGCATAAGGCTCACGCTTAGCTTTCTTTATATATTAGTTTGTTTAATACCACGAAAGGCATGGCTATTGTCCCATTTTATAGAGAAATGGAGAAATGAAGGCATTGAGATGCTGATTAACTTTCCTCAGGTCAAGCAGCTAATAAATGGCAAAGGGAGGACTTGAACTTCTTGCTAGTTTGGAGCAAGATGCTATATCCTTTCCCTCTACATCACACCTGGGAAGGTCTGGGCAGGTTCTGCCTCCATTCATTAGTAGTAGAATTCAGATTCTGCCATGGAGTCCACTCAGACTCTTTGTATACTTCCACATCTGGAAAAACTCTGAGACTTTGGTAGAACATGAAAATAGCTGGGGAAGCAAATCCCTCCAATCCTAAGAGGGAGGCCCTTCATATAAATATTGCTGCTTCCTGTCCCTGCTATGATATGAAAAATTGTGGAAAATGACTTCTTAGAGGACTGTGGAAAGCAGGGGTGGGGTGTCTTTGTTCCTCCCATCCCCTGCCCCTAAGAAAAGTGAAGGCAGATAGAGCATGCTTTCTGGATCCAGAGGTATGGCATGTCTGGTAGCTGAGTATGTCAGAGGTTTGCATGAGTATCATAGACCTGTAGGGGTTCCTGAGAGCCCCCAGGAGGCCTGAACTCCACACACCCTCTGTATAAGCACTGGGACACTCTCCTCTTCTCACGGCGGGTGTGTGTGTGTGTGTGTGTGTGTGTGTGTGTGTGTGTGTGTGTGGTGGTGAGATTTCCAGTTACGGTGCTGTAGAAGCGACAGTGGCCCAGCCCATGCAGGCACTCACAGAGAACAACAGCAAACCAAGCAGAGACCGTTCCGTTCCATTGAAGCTGAGTCTCCACAGGGCAGAAAAATGACTAATGTTGTGAAGTTTCAACTTCGGAAACATGCACTCTCAGTATGTATGTATGTATGTATGTATGTATGTATGTGTGTATTTTGGTGAGGAAATGAGAGGTAACTTTTATGAGACACTCTCTTAAACCAAATCTCATAGCTGCCTTGAGGAAAGTTCCCCTCCCTCCAGAAATTACCAGTTCTTACATAAAAGACTGAGTGACAGACTGTGGTTATTCAACTTGGCAGACATTTGCTCAGTGTTTGACAGACATTTCTTGGAAATGAGTGAAGACTGTTACTTCATGTAAAACAAAGAGAAATATTTGTTAGCATGAACCAGGAGCCAGATTTGTCAGTGGTGCAGTGTGAGCAAAGGGGCCAGGTTGTCAGTGATGCAGTGTGAGCAAAGGATCCAGGTTGTCAGTGATGCAGTGTGAGCAAAGGGGCCAGGTTGTCAGTGGTGCAGTGTGAGCAAAGGGGCCAGGTTGTCA